>LYUA01003481.1:43545-55730 GCA_002093875.1 Calopteryx splendens
TGACCAAGTTTCTGATCCATACAAAACTACACTCCATATCAACGTCTTTACTTGTCTTATTTTTACACCTTTGCCTAAGGTCCTTGTATTCACACAAGTGGAAGAGGCCACACGATACCTAATAGGCAATAATTGTTGGAGGCATCTAAAACCTACTTATGTATAATAAAGAGATCACCTATGGTTACGAATATATCTATAGGTAAAACATAGAAACACCTGATCCTGGATATTCCTAGAAATTAGGTCTACAGCCATCTAAGGTTTTCTGAGAAAACGACACCTAAGCTGGCCCACAAAGTGTGTGTTTAAGTTGATAACTCAAAATTAATAGTTTTACCTAAACACGTTTACATACCTGCTAAATATAAGAATAATTCTTGGTATACAGTTAGACAGGTATATAATGGCACTAATAAGTATAATAAAAAGTAATTAAAACTTACCTGTGAGGTAGGTTGCAGAGCTTTCACAAGAGTCTGAAGTCGACTGGCAGGAAGTTTTGTATGCACATGCCATAAAAGTTTTAACAAATGACGAATCACATTTTCACGAGCAATGGCAGTGAAGAAAAATTCATCAAATATTACAGTGCAATAGTCCTCTGTACAGAATTCTTCTGTCATAGTTATAAGTAAAGATACCTATATAAAATGAACAAAGACAAAATTGGAGTCTATCTATGAGAAAATGCACCAAACCTAATATAAACCTGTAAGATATTACCAAAAAATGAAGAAAAGGATCTTCAAATGCACGATCACTTTCACAGTTGGCCAATGTTCCAAGTACTCGCATCAGGCCAACACGGTCTCGTTGCTTGGCACAGTGCAATGTGTAATACATAGCTAATATGCTGGCTACACTACTTTCTTGAACATATGCCTGACATGCATCAGGTGGAGGACCTAGAAAATTTTAATTACATTTTCAAAACTTGAAAATTGGTTGGAATAATATCAATACTCCCTATTTGATACTTTGGGAGAGCAATTTACCTGAGTGCTCTATGATTGTGATAGCTGATTCTCGCTCATCAGGAGGAAGTTTAGAATTTAGTGACCGGACTTGATCATCCACCATGAGTGACATTAATGCTGGCAAAAATTTTGTAACAATTTGGCTATCGAGTTTAGGTTCTTTGAATTCCTGTTATAAGGGAAAGATGCATTGCAGAATAGTTTATGAGTAATTCATTCAATAATTCCATATTTATTTTTATTTTTGGATAACATCAAAATGATACATGCCTGTGAATTTATCATCACCCATGCACTCAAACCAAGTGCCAACATTCTCAGTAAAAGGATTAATACAGTGTTATCCTGAAAGCAGAAATAAAAACAGTCAATTCAGAAAGAATCAACATAATGTTTCAACAAATTACATAATAAATCTGTAATTACCCTTGGCATACTCTCATTGTTGATCAGATGATGCAGAATTTTCATTGCAGATGTAGCTAAAAAATTTATTGCATAGGGATCACACAATGTCATCGAAAGATCACCTAACACTTGCTCTTGACCCTTTTTAATACTGTCCAAGAAACCCTAAGAATAAAATATGAAATATGTTGCATTCCATTATGTGCATGTATGTAAATAAAAGTATAATAATAAATAATAATAACCAATTCACAAACCTGCAACTCACGGGATCTCTTAATGTCAACATTTTTTTCTCTGATGCATGCATCCAAACACCAAGTAAATTTGTGGCATGGATCCACAGATATAATATCCTGGAATAAATTACTTATATTGAATAATGATTATCTTTTCACTTGACCACTTATAATGGGCTCAAATTTCAATTACCTGCACTTCAAGATCATGAAGAGCCATTAACAACTCAGCTCTTAACGTACAGTAATGCACATTGTGGGTCCTAAGAAATAAAGTCCTAAGAAACTGTAGAACCATGTCATATAATTTTACACTGTTCCCAATCATATGTGCAAGCTTCTGAACTACCTCACCTTGGCGGCGAACCTAAAACAAATACAATAAACACTTAAGAATTGAAAGACTGAGTCATCTTACAGAAATATCACTACTTCCTTAAAATAAATCAAATAACTTTAGTCATTTAAATGTGTAAAAAAATATGCTGAAAAGGATATAACTGAATGACTCCTCGAATTAACGGAGTAATAATAAGGAATAATGATATCTGTCCATTTTTGTTATAACCTGGATTTGTTAGAAGGACCTGCGTGCTTCAATGACCTTTGGCCCCATATTAGAGGGAGCAAATATTGCATCTGGTAGGATCATTGGAGCTAGAAGGATTGACATTTAAGAGCCATATAAAAGGTATCCCACAATATTAGTAAGCAAGGCATCTGACAGTGGGGTGGCATTATTGGCAAGATGGCGACGGATGTAAAACACCATTGTGGGTATGGTCTATGGACACAGAACTGATGACTGTGGAGGCTGGGATGATTGGAATAGATTGCCATATTTTCTTTGTTTATAAAGCAATTGGGCTGAAGTTCACTGTGGGCCTGTAGGTATCTGTAACCTACTGATAATAAAGTATTAGTGCATACACCTTCCTAAATCCTATTGAAAAGTATTCTTACCACAATAGTGCAAAAAACTAAACTTCAACTTTACACCTATTTACAGAAAGAATTGTGGAAAAGTTATCTGCTGAGCTTCAGAGAGAAAAATTACTGTGATGTATAAAACTGGATTCCTAATATTGAGAAATTAATTTTTTGTCACTGACTAAACCTAATTTGAAGGGCATGTTCATTTAACCCCAAAAATGCACCAAATGGGTAATTAGAAAAGTGAGCTGGGGTTATTATAGCAGGACAAAGGCCAACACTGACAACTTAGAATAAATTGATATCAGGATTTCTTTCGTGCACCTCAGAGCCACCATAAAGGAGAACAGGAGGATCAGTGCTATTCTTCCATCCCCCCCACTATTAATCCAACCTCTAGAAAGAACTGGATTTAATTCTAGGAAGGTTCTAAATTGTGATCCACTTGTTCAAAACCACAATGTATTAAATCTATTTAAGTTTTAAGTTTCTGGACTATTTCCTGAGGATAAGAGTATACTACAGGAAAAATACATACAGAAAAATTATACACAGAAAAAGAGGCTCAAAATCAAATGATTTTGGATTTTCATATAATGCTGTGGAGGAGTGTGTGCTATGCTGTGCTTTAGGATGAGTAATAATACCTTGAACATCTGCTAAATTAAAGAAATAATAGGAAAATTACATTAAAGTTTAACATTGCATCATGTCAGATACTTTTGATTGATCCAAGCAAGGTAATGATGAAATATGGAGATTTGCTGTAGCATATTTTTAATTTCCTAAATGTGCATTTTCTTCTGACACCCAAACATACTTTTTTATATTCCTTGAGGCTATCTATTTATGTTGTGTATTGTCCATGAATGTTTTTTCTTCATTTTTTATTATTTTTAGATTCATAAATTTCTCATAATTTATTTTAAATTTTCTGAAAATTGAGTAGAATTCACAAAACCATAAACAATACTGAGTTCTCATTTCAACTTTCATGTGATCTCTTAATGGCTTTATTTTCTGGTGGATTTTGTTCACGCTAAAATCCTATTAAGAACAAATTCCAATTTAGTGCCTTTACTATTGTAGCATAATATTTCCACATTTATCCTAGACCCCTGTTCCAATAACCTTTCATTCACCATAATAAGGCACTGGAAAGCCTTTTTTTTAGTGAAATACATATCTAGAGTAATCTAAAATACATTTCTAGCATGTGTCGGAAATGTTTTTGCCATAACATTGCAAATAATTTAATTAACCCAAAATTATTTCTTTATTATCAGCAAAAAAAGGAGTAAATCTCCAGAGATAGAATTCTAACCATGATGCAATGGACCAAGAATATATTCATGAAATCCTTCTTCCTTCAAAAGCTGAGGAGAGATCTCATACTCTCTGAGCTCATAAAGCGACCTCTGAGCCTGCTCATAGTTTCCAAATCTACTCAGGCAAGGGTTGTAAGGAGATCATCTCCAACAAGCAATAGAATTTTATGGTTGTTACTACCGTTTGAGAGCAAGATTGTCCTGATAGGATTCAAGGAAAAAATTGTTTTTTGAACAATTTACAACATTTTGAAAAATAGTAAAAACTAGACATGATTCAAGAAAAGTGTGAAAAGTGAAACGTCAAATTTTTATTGCTAGATACTTCAATATTATTTGCTGTAAAGCTCTTGTAGTGCATATTATTTATATCACTAAAATTAAAGTCAATTAAGGCTTTAAAACGGAGCATAAAATTAGTGTCTGGACTGAAAATGTAAATTTTTCTCATTGTCTTGTAATCGTTTAATTTTTAAAGAGGGGTTGCATCAGTTGAACAACTTTGCTATATTATCTAATTACTACCAGGACTAACATCTCCTTGGTTAGTCCTGGTCATAATTTTATCGCTGACCTATGATCCTCATAGTTCCTGAAATTAATTGTCAAATGCTGACAAAACGCAAATATGTAACATTTTTACGGCAGCAGCAGGAAGATGGATTGCAGGGAGGGAAAAAAAGAAGTGGTATGGGTAGACGGCCATTAGAAGAAAATTTAGCCCTGGAAAACATGAAACATGGTCTACTATTTTCAAGATTTTTACTTTACTAAGGGAAAGGAATCTCTGATAAATACTAATTACATAGATAAAAGCAAAAAGAAGATTCCATTTCAGTTCTCCATGTCTCTTCTATAGGAATTGAAAAAAGGTAAAGTATTTAAAAACTTTACACTTGTTATTTTTTAATAACAATTAATTAACCTCATATCAAGTAATTGGGTCATCAGAAAAGTTGAAAGGTTAAACATTTACAAAGATATCTGTAAATGCCATTGAGCGACTGAGCATGTCAAATTGAGTGTCATAGAGACAAGCTTTAAACAATAGTGGCACTTTTAAGGACATCAAAAGAAGTAATATCTTTTTTGTTATGCTTGGCTAAATGTAACTTAGAAAATTGTAGACTATAGAAAAAGCTACACTCAAGCTCACATTCTTTGGATATTTAGCATATAATATGAACTTATCTCAACTAATTGTAAAATTCATATTGAAATTATATCTCACCCATCCCAGTAAACAAAAAGTTAAATAGTGAAACAGTAAACTTACCTTTGGAGAAGAAGAGAAAAAGAGATTTGTGAGATTTTCATGGTCGAATAAAACGTTTTCTTTCTCCTTTATATACTGACTTAGCAGAGGGGACACTTCATCGCCAAATAATGATTGATTGTCCTTCCAAATTTGTCTCTTGACCTCGGTGTCGGTATCATTGTACAACTCACGATCCTTTACCTATAAATAATTGGAAATTAAATGTTTACACTAGTAAGATAATTAGAACTTAAGGGGAATAAACATAATAGACTTTGAAATCTTACTAAGATTTTCAAATATTTATCCTCTATAACTGGCGTGTTACGCAAGATACACATAATGACAGGCCTCAACGACTTCACACGAACCACGGGAAAGCTTTTGGCTAGAAGATCTTTTAATTTTTTGTCTCTGTCACGGCCTTCTTTTTGTCCTATTTCATTAATGTGCTGTATAAGGCGGTCTCTTAATTCCTGTAAAATATTCGGGTTTCAATGCATACATCGTGTTTCTTTCATAAAAATAAACAATTATGTTAAAGACTACATAGAACGTAATGTGATAATTAATGCTTTACCTCCAAAACCGAAGTGTGAAAATCAAGTCTCCTTACTCCATGTAAATCCAATAATGGCAACATGGATCGAAGTGAGGGCAGTAATATTCCATTTTCGAGCTAAATCAGCAGCAAAAGATACAGAAAATATGTACACATGATGTATGGACACTTAAGTAAGCATGATATATATTAAAATAACACTACACGAGTGTAAGGTTACGTGTTTCAGGAAGAAATATACCGAAATTCTAAAGCTATTTACTTCATAATGAACCCAGTTGTTTGTATAATACCTGAAATTCTTCTATTGCTTTCAGCGGATCAGTACAACTTGTCAGGGCGTCACGAAGAAAACTTTGACCAGGAACTCCTACATCTTCAAGCCCAGTTCCTGGCATGTTGGAATTTTCTCTTAATTCACAGCTACGCTCAAAGCTGTTTTCTCCCAGCCGTTAATCAACACTTCTCGCCCATTATATGAATTATGAAACGCCGAAAACAAATCTCAGAGATTTGTTTCCAAATTTCAGAAACAATGAAGTAACGAAAAACAAATTAGCGTGTGTAGCCAGTTGTTAGTTGCTTGCGCGTGCCTTGTAATGTGACGTTGAATAGTGTGGGTTTTTCGTTACAATCGTTCTCTTTGTTACTGTGAAGTTTGTGATTGTGATCTGAGTTACCATTCAAAAATGAATTCGTGAGTGTTTGCGGGAAAATGTAAACCATCACTTCGTGAGTTTATTTATAAGGTAATTTCTTCGCATAAGACGGCAACCACATTTTATTAATGGAAGTCCCCTTTTTGTGAGAACTCTGCATCTTTTCTTGGGGTGAACGCAATGGATCCAGAAGTATTTTCTCGCCTGGTACCACAGGGAAAAGAGACGATTCGGCCTGCATGTAAAAAATGTGGTTACGCCGGACATCTTACTTACCAGTGCCGAAACTTCATCAAAGTGGACCCAAACAAGGATATTGTTCTAGATGTAAGTAGCACTAGTACCGATAGTGCTGAAGAGTACTTAACTCCTTTAACAGATTTAAGAGAAAAGGAGTTAAAGAAAAAGGTCAAAAAAAGAAAGAAAAAGAAGAGTAAAGAGAAAAGTAAGACCAGAGATAGGTCTCGATCCAGATCCAAGGACAGCTCTGACAGTGAAAGTGATGACAGTGAAGGAAGTAGTAAAAAGAAACGTTCAAAGAAGAAGAAAAAGGAGAAAAAGAAAAAACGAAGCCATTCTAAAAAAGATTAATTAAGTATTGTTTTGTAATTGTGAATTAATAAATTACCTTTGATTCATCAGTAGTTATAATTTGTGTTTAAGCTATCCTCTCCTAAGTAATAACATTTTAGAAATTCGTAGGCTGCAAGAGAATTAGATGCAATCATATGCGTCCTGTATAGAACTTTCGTGGAAATATACTCTTTAGGATATATATGCATTCCCAATTCGATTCCATAAAATCATGAACACGATATAATGTGCAGTGAATTTTTCACGGGTTCTCCACCGGGTTAGGGAATCAGCTGTCGACGTGACATTGGCTAACTCCGAGTTTCCAAATCTTACATCACGATATAATGTGAATCAGTATTGAGTAGGTATTATTTTCATGGTGATCCGTAGCTATCCCAAGTGCCTAGAAAACCTAGTTATTGTTGGTTACTTAATGCGTGGAAATATCTGCTGCATCCGCAGTCATTTTTTTGACTATTTACCTGTAGACAAGATTGACAACTTCCAATGGGGATTTAGAGATTGAATACATTTCAGTACCGTTATCGCCCGTTATTAGTACTTCCATCAGTGAATGCAACTCCCAAATTCTATTTTCAGGACCAACGAAATGCACCGGGTTTCAATTTCACTGTTTTCAAGGGCATGAAGTAAATCAGTGTCGAACCTTCTGGTTACGCCATTCGTGAATAAGTATCCGTAATTACTATGGTCATATGATCAAGATCAGAATGTTGCAAGTATTTGAGGGCTGAACTTTGGCTATCAATCCTGCCGTCCCTACCCACCACCTGTACCTGTGTGTCACTGAAATACTCACTTTCATAAGTGGCTCCGCAATGTTTTGTGACAAAGATTCAAATAACGGAAATTTGTCAGCGTTTTAGAATTAGGTAATATTTAATTGTGTGTTGAAGGAGATATATTGCATAAAAACACTCGTATCATGAGGTAGATGTCTGACTGATGGGGTTCTTTGCACCTTGAAGGTGTGGTGATTTTAGGGAGCAGAGGAAGGAGAAGAGAGTCATCCATTGGTGCAGCACTCGCTCTCCATCCTGCACCGTAAGAGATTTAAGTGGTATTTATCTTTTATATGATACTCTAATTTACATGTACAATTCAGAGAGGATTACACTTTTTTCCTTTGCTATTTAAGTTGCCTTGAACAAACTTTAGTTTATAGATAAAACCCACGTATTACCTGTCTGCTGGTATTTAAAATCACCCAATATTATTCCTTTCTAAAATTAAATATATGTAGTTCGATTATTTTGTGCATTCCCAAAAATTCTAGCTGTGGACACATTTACTCAGTTCCAATCCCTTTCAATTAACAGAAACTTCCTGAGAGACAGTGTAGATCTTGTGGTCTTTCAGCCAGCATTACTATATCATTTTTGTTTAATTAAGATCTTCAACTTTTATCAATGCATTGCCTAACATATATTTATCCATAAAAACATTGGTAGATATATTTCCTCCAGTTACCATGTCAAATCTCTTAATTAACAAATTCACTCTGCAATTTTGTTTCCTCATGCATGCATTTCCCCAGTATCTCCAGAAGTACAAACAGCAGAATTGTACATCCCAGGCATGAAACTGTATTGGGCTTCCCGGATTTTACTGAATGCTTTACCCAGAAAAATCAAGACTACTATTAATTTTTACATTCATCCTTGCTACCCTTTCCTTTATGCGAAGTTAAAATTAAATTATTTGGTTGAAGAGTTTTCAAGCATGCAAAAAATGTGTACATGAGTAACTTATGCTCATATTCTAACATTTCATTCGATATATACCATCAGCATCTGCAGATTTTATATATTCCAAAATTCTGTTAGATTACCTCAAACTCACTGCAAACATTTTCACCATCCCCTGCATATGTGTGACTCATTTTTATGCCTTGTGCTGTTTTATCACACCCACTCAATTGATTTAATAGGTTAGGGTAGAGCTCAGCCTGTACTAGGGCTAACATTGTGAGATATTCACTGGCCTAGGACCTGTCATTACTATACAAATCTGAAAAGCCTTCAGAAGTCTCTGAAGTGCCATTCATCTGAGGCAATCTCACTATGCTTTTTCTTAATTGATTTGCTTTTTAGTACTCTGATCTTTATCAGTTTTCTCATAATACCCATTTGACTTCAGCATTTCATAATATCATTGACACCAGCACTTGAAGATTGACTAAGATCTAAGACTAGTGTATTTCTTTAGGCCGGCTTATGTGCAAGGAGAAATAAAGAAAGATTTAGGGAAGTTGGCATGAGACTATTGTATGAGGCTGGTAATGAATGAAGAGAAATGAAATGCGAATTAAAACGTTCAGCTACGGATGAGGGAGAAATGGGAGAATTACTACGTGGATCTATGATTTAAGAGAGAGTCGAATTGAAGGTTTTTCCTTTACCACTGTTAATGATTTCCCAGGATAATTTAGATTTATGGAATTGGAAGGAATTTATTTCTGGAGTATAAAAATTTTATTATAATTAAAAGTCCCCTTAATAGTATTGAGTAATCTACTGTAGTGTTTTAAGTCTATTTAAAGCACAGGGCTCATCACCACAATTTAATTTTACTGATAGAGCTAAGTTTTTAGAAGTGCAGAAATGTGTCTTAACTCATTGGTGAACCAAGGCTTGTACTTTGGTTTTCTATGGATTTTCTTTGGAAATAGAGGGAAAAAAAGTATTGAATTAAGATGGAATGACCAATGCACTAACAAAAAAAATGGATTTTAAGAAGACCTTTTATTAGCAAAATATAACAATGGACCTAAACCAGACCCAAACATTAATTTTGTGCCATAAGAACAGAAAACTTATTCTTTGTTCCTAAGTCTTCTTCAGTCTCACTAGAGTTGCTGCTGGAATTATCTGAATGTTTACTACCAGTATCCTCATTCGAATCTTCTTCACTCTGCTCCCCATCAGAATGTTCCTCCGGTAAATATTCAAACGGCTTCTCTTCTTCTCTTTTAGCCTGAAGCCAAAGTATATCTTTCACTTCAGCATTCTTTTCCCATGCATCTGAATAATAAGAACGTGAAAAGGAGATGACATTTTCTGAAGCTTTTGGAGTTAATAGTACTGATCATTTATATGAGCAATTAAGACCATCGCAACATAATCTCAAGAAAGCCCAATCCTTGAAACAGAATTTGTGGTTCCTGTGGATAACAGGATTGGTTCTAAATGTGTGGATTTGTGCTATAAATTCTTATTGCATTTGAAACACTTATTGAATTTCATGAATACCTAGTTGACTGCATGTCTTAAATTGTTCAATATTAAAAAAGTTCAAAAATACTTTAAATTTTGAGATGAGAGGCATATTTCAAACATGATATGTATTACCAAGAAAGTTTGAACAATCTGTATGATTTATGAGAGTAAAGTAGCTGAAAGCTGCCCGTTAACTTCCAATTCACTAGAGCGAAAATTTTGTCTGTATTCACATTGCATCACAGCTTTACTCTATCAAAACATATTAATCATCTACAAGGTTACGCCTGAAAGAATTGAATTAGAAAATATGAATATGCACCATTACAAAAATCAACAGACCTTTACTACTTTTGAACCCAGGTGGCCGTAGGCATAGACAGATTCTCCCTTCAGTAGCCATTCGGAGTAAATGATTGGCTGCCCTGTAAGTATCTAACCTAGCAGCTTTGGCTGTGAGGTAGCCACGCTTCTTTGCCCAAGCTGTAAAGAAATAACATTTATTTTTTACCTTAGCTTGTTGTTAGAAATCAATAACACTAAATGATGACTAAGTGAAAGAAAACAGAGGAACCTGTCCACCTTCCAAAACAACCACTTTTTACAGGCACTGATTGATACTCCATGAAACAGAACATGCCCCAGGATATTTTAAATAATAGCAAGATAAAGTATTGCAAATGGATATTTAAACAAGATAAGAGGTTATATCAACATTGGTCCCCTTACGGTTATATCTATCTAGTGGCTCTTCAAAATAGTGCACCACCACAAACATGTTTTTTCAAGTGATCATTCAAATACTGTTCAGTTCAAGCAGTCATCATTTATCGTCCACAAGCCAGCAAAATATCAATTGGCACAAGAGATGTTACTCACCCAGCAACATTTTTCAGTGTGAAAAATTATCCCAAATCATAAGGAACAGGATTTTTTACCACTTTTCCAAAATTTCCCAGCATTTATTTCCAGGATCAGGATTGAACAAGAAATTCTGGTATTTTTTTAAACCCCAGGTTGTGGGTACAGGCCCAAATTAACAACTTAAATTCCCATTATTTCAATACACAATCTTGTAAAAATATATTAACAGCTAGAATTCAAGTGTTGTCGTATGATTAGATAAATACCTGCAGACTGAGTAAGGAGTTAAAATGCACAAGTGAACCTATGAAGTGTCCTTACCCTCACAGATGTCCATAGGTGACCATTCATCATTCCCATCCACATGTTGCAGATTCAGCTGCTTAATAAGATTCAGCCTTTCTGCAAGGTATCGAATGGCTGAATAAGGCTCTTGCAGCTGAGCTATTGGATAACTCCCCATCAAAACCTATAATTGAAACCATTTATCAAATACAAAAATGCATGTATTCCACAAGAAAAAGACGTACAGAATTGGAGAGAATACTTCATGAAGGTTCATTTCCCCAGACTTAATTTAACTTTAATACTTCTGAAAATGTATATTTAACATGTAACAAGAAATGTTCCGTTAAGGTAATTGGACAAGAACTTTTTACAATCTACCTGAATATAAATTACAAATATAAAGAAAAATTTATTTTCATACACATGCAATCTGGAAACATCATTAGGTATGGATGTATATTGCTTATTGGAGATACTCACTTGTAATGTTTTAGGAACCTTAGATGGAAACACCAGACCTGGGCAGTCACAAAGTCGAACATTATGGGTTAAATAAATTGTCTGGAAATGCTTTGTATGACCAGGAGTTTTGGAAACACTAACAACCTGTAATGAGACAGCATAAAAATTGAGTTGACCAACTTGTCCTCAATATTTCCATTTTCAAAATCTAGGATTTTTAAAGGTTTCTCAGGAATAACATTAGTTTCCAAGAAGTTTTACAATCACTGTATGTTTGGTAATGCAGTGAAATTTAATGACTTGCTAGCTCAAAAAAAGATACTAAATTACTACAGGGTTTAACAGATGTAATATTTTCTGGCGTGATATGGTGGAAGTTATCCATTACG
>LYUA01003481.1:75982-87733 GCA_002093875.1 Calopteryx splendens
CAAAAAAAAACTCGTCTGCCCTCACCATTCAAGTACTGCCTCATTCACCTGCTCTGTTCTATGAGCAAACTCAATTTCTGGACCTGTTGCATTGGTACAACCTCAATGAAGAATGCATTCTTGCATAAGATGGCACTCATTGGGGCCTTAATGATTTATAATGCAGTAATAATTGATCAATTAATTTTTTTATTGATCATAATGTCATGGTTAACAAGAAGTATGTTTCAACATATCAAAAAATGACATTGAGCACCAACATTTCTTAAATATTTCACCTCTACATTTTCTACCACAATGTGCAAAAACTGGTACATTAATTGATTTGCTTAACTAACAGTAATCTGATAAAAAATCAAGTACATTTTCTGTCACAGTCACTGAGGAAGCTGATGTACCTATATCTGATGTACCTATATATATTTCTATAGTATCTTCATTCATTAAAAGTATAACCATTTTCAATGAGGTGATAAATACAATTATATTAGATGAGAATTTAAGGAATTGTGAATGGTGACAGGGTAGTCATGTTTATGTACTGATAATGAACTTTTTCCAACGTAATGGCCAGGGGCATAGTTTAAATTTAACAGTCTGAGGCCATGTAAAATTGCAATATTGGATCGGATTACTTCTCTAAAATTTCTAAAGCTAATGAATTTATTTCCCTTGTACCTAATTTCATATTTTAAAAGAGCATCAGTCTAGTCAGGCTCTCCAATCTCTTTTGGTTATCATTTTTATAAACTTTTGTGCTGAATTTTAACAAATAAAATTGTGTAATATCATTTTATCGCTTTACTAACATGGATGGGAGTTATGACACTTCTTTATTAACCTAATGGATAACAATTTCAAATTGAAATAAATGTTCAGGACCTTAAAATAAGTTCACATAAGTGAAAATATTTATGTGAAATTTGCTAGAAATAAGTGAAAATTAAATGCAAAGCAATGATTTCACATGAAATTTTGAGCGCAAGGTTTTTCAAATGATATTTCAAAACTCTTTATCAGAATCAGATGGGTTATTAGCGTAAAACTTTTGTGTGTTAAGTATCCAATTTTTCAAAAACTTCTCAAACCATTTACCCATGAAATTGACTTAAGATGTTCCCTTGTGTAGCAGATGATTATTATGCATTAGATAACAAAACAATAAGAAAGCTACATCAATCTTCTTGACACCCATAAGTTTGATGCCACTGTAATATGGAGCAGCATACTATGTACAAAATACATCATAATTTGGATGGCACAGGTTGAATGTTGGATCAAGAAAAGTATATAAACAAAGCTGACCAGATGTAGGCCTAAAATGAATAAAATAGCCAAAGGCATATTATTACACGGGAATAATATATAGGGTTACCATGTAACCTCTTCTCTATTGATTTATCAGAATCTTTTGAAATACATTTCCTTTTGTGTTGATTTTTCTATTAAATTTACAATGTCTAGATTTTTACTTCCTGTGATATTTGGTTTTCAGCATGCTTGGTGAAAACTGCCAAATTACATCATCTTACATCCCCTTTGAATGGAGAAAGAATATAATATAATTTCAATGTACATATCACTTATTTTTTATGACAACATTAATGTTAACTTCACTATATCAAATAAGTTGTCACAACTTATGCTTACCCAGATGGGGAAATACATAACAATAGTTAATACTGTTAACACTGCTCTTTTATTAAATACATCAATAATTTTAAGTTTCCTTTTTAAAATATAGGATAATCTTTATTTCCTCTTTATATTGTATCGTATTACCTCTTTATATCCTCATATTCCTCTTTCCTTTCCTCTATATAATATAAAGAAATGTAAGCATCCCACTTTACTGAGTACATAAAAGGATAACCCAGAGGTGATGGCAATAATCAATGGGGGAAAACAGATATAATAATACATAATATATATAGAATAAATGCATTAACTGAATTATAATTGATTTTGTAAATTATTTTGATTATCTCTCAATTATGGTAATTTTAACTTTTTAATAAAAATGCTAGCCTTCAAATGATAAATGTGAAATAACAATTATCAATAAATGAGTTGAAGTGTCAAACTGAAAATAGTAATTAGGAGAGGAGTGTGTTCAAGTAAATGATTTGTGCATTAATAAGATGCCATATGATGTCTTGCATCATTCAGTTATATGGACGTGAAAAATAAAATTATCATACCATCATAGCAAACTCAAATAATTTCATTTGAGGATGTGACACCATTCAAATGAAATATGAAGGAGAATATTTGAAATGAATTATGTAAGTAAAATATTACTACAGCTCATATGAAAAATCAAACAAGCATGGTTTAAGAGATAATACTCCAATAGTACAGCAGAGAAAATTGGCAACAGTTAAAGATTTTTAATATTTAAACTGATCCATGACCCAAGACATTCTTATCTTTTGTAGGGCTGCATTAAAATCATTACATTATATATATTGCATTCCTTGAGTTATTTACCTAACCTGAGTTACTCAAATACCTTATCATGTGCATAACTATGGTACAAGAAACTTATGCTGAGAGGTTAACAATATCAAATGAATGCTTTATTTGTAGTGAAATTTGGATCTTGTGAGAGTATAACATATTTTGCAATCTTATCAAAACCATGCTTGAGTTATAGCAATTTTCAGAATGAAATTTATTAACAGTGACAATTATAACATTTGCACATTATTTTCATTGTGTAAAATAAGGAGTATTAAAGTACTGTACATATACATGCACTGCCTAAAGTGATATTACCACTATATGGTGACAATAAATATAGACTCAATATCTAAATCAAACGTTATGTACAATTTAAAACTGCCTAAATTAAGCACTGTTCTACCCAAGTAAAAACTTATGCATACAGATTTATAAAAAAATTGACTTGTTGAAGGACATAGTAAAACTTGTTTTATCACAAAGCATACCACTTCGTCTGACTAATGGAGCACAATGCTGATTGTTTTTATATCACTTTCAGTTAATTGAATTTAACTTTTTATCTCGCATGAGTCACCATGCATATGAGTATTTACTTGCACTTACTTTAAGTCTTTGGCAAAAATCACAAGACGGTGGACAGATGCAGGGAAGAATCACACCCTTTGCATTACCTTAATTCACACCAATCAGAAGGCTGTGTCTAAGCACAGGAACGAGTCACCTCAAAACTATACCTCTTTACTTGTAAGCCACTTGAATATCTTATTGATGAATAATTCAATATTCTCATTCAGTCACCCAATAACATTTCATCAACTTCATCAAATCATGCTTAATTTCATAATATCACTTCCTATTATAAAAAATGACAGCTGTCACGCTTCATGAATTGGAAGTGGGTGGGCTTCTGAGTTGAACACCCATTCATCGAGATTTAATATTGTCTGATCATCACTAAATAACAGATACAGGTACTTGAGTGTTTCACCCAAAAAGAATGATTCCATCATATCTCGTGGCCTTGTATTCAGAGGGTTTCGGACGTTTCCTATGGATGTATAACCATTTCCAACTTTGGTATACTTTTCAAATGCCTACAACAAAATTAGTCCATTATTTCAACTTTTGTAAATAGTAATTAATATAAATTCTAAATTATGTAAAAATATAACAGAATTAAGAATACTGATAATTTTGGCAATAAGATTACACCATTTACTTGGCAATCAGACTGAGAAAATCAAAACCAGTCCCTCATTGATGGTACAGATATATTTAATATAATTAATAATAAATATGCCTGAAGTTGGCTATAACTTACCTGGAAAATTTTCCAACCCCAGTCTTGATAGGTTTTGTTTCCAGTGAAATAATACATGTACCATAAACTTTCAATGAACTCTGGTCTCAGCAAATTATGTGCATCATTTGATTTCACGTATGTATCACTTCCTTCACCCTCCTGTAAAAGTAAAATATGCATTAAGATTGTGGGATATTACATGAAAAGCAACATCACTTACTACATTCAGGTGCTTTTAATTTTGCTTCATTTCACACAGAAGGTAGTGAATACAAACTTATTATTTTTAATATCACATACAACAATCACAAGCAGGACTCTCATTTTATAACATCTCTATACATAATGGTGGTAGCAAATCGATGAGGAATTTTTGTATACACTTAAAACTAAAGAAAATTTCATTTATATGAAATAGCACTGAGCTTCTGGGGAAAAGCATCTAAATTGAGGCACTTGTTTTTGGTGAAAGTTCCTTGTCACTAGACTGAGAAAATTCATTTTACAAGAATGAAGGAGATTATTTCTCCAATCAATTGCCCTTTGAAGCATGACTTCAATTCATTTTGACCCATGATCATTTTCATTATGTATATGGTAAAGAAGAAATAAAAATTATGCATTAAAGCTTGTGTTACTTGGAGGCCATACATTTTTTGAGTTAAAAATAGAAAACTTTCAGATACTTAGACTTCAGATACTTAGCTTTCAGAACTATAGATTGAGTCAAACAGAGGAACTACCCACAATAGCATATCTCAGCTAACATTTGCAATAGTCGTCATACAGGATTCCCTTTTCAACTAAGGTTTAGTCTACTGTGGCCCTTGTTTATCCACAGCCCATGTTTTGAGTAATACTACTTTACTCAACCACGAGGCACTTCTCTTGCGAATGCATGGTTCTGACCAACTGTCAAGTGAAATATGCCAATCTCGCAAACTTTCTTGGCATTGTAGGTAACCAACTCACTGAAATAGGCTTTGTAGCGGATTTAACTCTGCAGCTCATTTAATTTCACTAGACTACTATTTTGTCCTGTCGAAGCACATAATAAGTAAGAATGTTTTCTTTTCTCCTTCCGATCTGTCATGCACCCGATCGACATGCTTCATTGGATAACTTCATGCTTTCATGTTCTTTCCTCGAGGAGGACCGTTTGCCATTCTTTGATAAGAAAAATAGGGATGCAATGAAGAATGTAGAAAGACTTTCGTCTTCTGCCACCCCTTCCCAAGATAAAATAGTGTCAAGTAAGTCAATATTTTTCTTCATTCATTAATCACTAGTCATGTTCATAGATAATACACGTAATGCAATGCACAAAATGTTTATGTTGGGAAGTATCCGTGATCCTTTTAAGTCATCCTAAAATTAATTTTTGGAGTGAGACCAATTGAGTGCATTTAGTTCCAAAATTTCAATACAGATGGAAGTGACACGGCCATTTTGTTTATCTTTTTCAGTATGGATGATCACTATCTAATAGTGGAAGGAAATATTTCTGCCTTTACATAAACGTAAATCATTCGAGTATAAATAAAAAGATGCAAATTTTTACTACAGTTTTGAGGAACATGAAACCCTGATTTTCTGCAGGTAGTGGTTTTCCTACTATAGTTTTGTCAATTGTGAGTTTTTTCAGAAACGTAACCCCCGTGGTTGAAGAGGGATACCTGTATATGATAATGCATAAATGAATAAATATTAGGTGAATTATTTTGAAGTCTAAGACTCTAATGAACTCACATAGGACACAAGCCATGTTTTAGTTTAGCATATTAATTATGGAAAAACTTAAAAAAAAGTATTTTTTTTCTTTTGAAAATTTGTTAAGGACATCCAGAAACCAGAGTGGCTAGGTTGCGCCAATCATCTGGCTACCTGTGCATTACTAGGATGTACATAAAACACCACCTGTGATTTTGAAAGCAGTCAAAACCTATAGGATCTATAGGTATATTCAAAAACTATAGAAAGATAAATTCTAATTTAAAATAAAATGTATCTAACAAAAATGCATTTGATGATCTCAATTATACATACTAAATAAACATGGAACTAATCACTCAAAATAAAAACACTTCAATCATTCCGTACTAAGAGCTTTCAATAATTCCAATTAAGACCCACCACACTGACAAAAAAAATCATTTTAGTGCAATTAACCATCACTTTCATCATTGCCACAAGATTCATTGTCTCTACAATTCTTTAGAGACACCCACATTATTGATGGCCTGGAATTTTTACACCTGGGGGTTTGAGATCTCTTATTTTTGTTGGGATGAATTCTTGTCTCCCTGGTTTTTGATGGTCCATGTTTTTGGCACTAATGGTTTTGACGGTAGGAAAGCCGAGAACTCACCCTTCAATCTGTTTGCCAGGAAAACCTGAGATCCTTCATTATCTACATTCACATTTTCATTTAACTTAAGATGTAGGTATAATATTTGGTACCAAAGTGCTAACAAGGATAAGTAAATATCAGGACTCACTCCTGTTTTGAAGTGCAATACCATCTGTTCCTGCAAATGGTTTTTGAAACACAGTGTACACTAGTCTGTGCTTTACATATTAATGCAGATGCATGATTGGAGGCCATCCATTATAATGTGACTGATAAATTAAAACAAGTGTAATGTAGTCAAAACAAAGTTGGAAACTAAAAATGACTAGTTCATCATTAATTATTTGGATGGGTCTGCAGGCTATGCTTCCCCTTCTACGATCAATGAAACAGTACCTGAAGTTGGAAGTAAGTAATTTCAGGGGCCAAAAATGTTGGCTGTTGAGCATAAGTTTGGTAACATGTATAGAGCAAGTCCTCTGCAAACTTCAGATGTTCCTTTGGCATGCCATTATGAACACCTAATATCAATGTGCCAGGCAAGTAGCATGTAAGATGATCCTGAAAGAATAATAAGATGTTAGAAGAACCTCAAAGCTGCCATAAAATGTACACGAAAGCCTATGCTTACACATAGCTTCAAACAAAGTAATTATGAGATAAAGTGATGAACTAAACTTAACAAGAATAAAACCACTGAGCTTATCCATTTTTTAATTTTAAAACTGGTGGAAAAATGCAATGATTTTAATTCAGGTATTGCACTTCATAAAATTAAAGCCAGAAACTCATGATATCATAAGTTTAACAAGCTCATAGTAAATGCTATTGCTTTCTTACAAATTTATCACTGGTGCTGTAGTAGATACATAAGTGACTGTGAGCATTTGTTCTCCCAGTAAAAATTCACTATTTTAAATGAATGCATCCTCTACTAATCACCTTTTTATACTAATTCAAAAATATATCATCAATCATGCCTGACTTTGATTGCAGAAATAATTTAAAAAATATCATTATGCAATGAAAAATGAAAACCATTAAAACCACGTCAAACATAAAATTTTAAAAACATATTTACCCCACTTCTAATTTCTTGCACTCACCATTTTTGGTTTAAAATCCTTCCCTCCAGCAAGCAGTTCACCGATGTACTGAAGGTTGCTCCTGGGAGTTCTTCTAGCCAATAACTTCATAGCTCCGGCTATGCCCTCCACATAATCATTTCTGAGGCTGCAAAATTATATTTACGTTATAGAGTTTTATGAAAAAAAATTTCAAAATTTTTTAATACCTACCAATGGAAGATGCATGAAATTTGCTGTTTCATATGTTTTTCTTGGAATCATTAAAATATCGGTAAAATAAATCTTTCCAGTTTTACTTTCGTCAAGCTGAATACGTTCTTTTAGTATTAAGCTGATCATATAGACCTTACAATGAACTTTTTGCAATATCTCAACAAATAATGATAACTCTTTAATTCTAAGATAATTGTGAATAGAGTCACATAATTTATTTAGGGGACAACTGATATTCTCATAATTACCAATATACAATTTTTTCTCCTGAATTATTTCTTAACAGGATTCAGTGGTGGTTTAATGTATTTTTATGAACATTAAATACTAACTTATAATTATTAATAAGTAGTTAATATCTCAAAGCAGAATGGAGACAATGAGGATGCAGATAGGTTGTGAGACAAACTCTGGGAAGTCACTGCTGCTCTGGATACAATCGAGGCATATTCAATGATGAGGAATGATCCAAGAATATGAGCGCATTCTGAGAGGTAGAAAATGATGCTCTTAAGTGAGGGAAAAAATACTTTCAAGGAAATGAAATTTGATTTATTTTTCAAATATTTTTTTCATATAAAATATTAATTATATAAAAACTATAAAAAATGCAGGAAATACTGCAAGAGTAACTTTAACAGAATCAACCCTGATGTCTATACAAAGACGAGAATTTCACAGAGTAAAAACCATTTCCCTAGCTTGGGATTCAAACCCAGATCCCTCAATCTCTGACCGAGTGCTTTAGTCAGGTTGACTGTAAAACAAGAGATTTGGGTTCAAAACCCAATTCAAGAGAATGAATTTTAAACTGAAATTCTTGAATTCATAGAAGATTTGTTGAAATTATTGCCCACTGAGAATGGAATAGCTGAATTGGATAACAGCAGATGGATGGTGGTAAAAAATTCTATTAAGCATAAAATAATGAATTGAGCAACAAATTTCCAGCAAATTACATGTTTATCATGATTTTAATGTTTGTTAAAAAATGATACATTTTAGTTTGGAATTCCATAAAATGGTTTACTAAAACATGGAGAAAATGTAAAAAAATGGAGATAAGGAATATAATCACATTCAGTATGTCTCTAGCCTCATCGTTGGCAAACAGTGGATATTCATTATCATTCATTATGGGTGGGATCATTCTACATTCATCAAAATGGAACCATATCATTTTCAAGGAGACAAGGCAATGTGATGATGTATGGAGGAGGGGAGAAATCGTACACATCCAAGATTGGATGTCAAAAGTCAGAGACAAGAAAAAAGTTAAAATCTCAAAAGGCTAAATAAATTTACAATTAGGAACTTCAAGTAACATATTTGCTTGTATATAGTTATATAGTTCGACTGTTATTAACCATATCTCTGGGAAAAACATTTTGAACCATATGCAGGTAATACTTATCAAGATTTCAGATCTTGGCTTTAAAAAAATTGTAATGTAACAATTGTATTGATATTTTTGGTCACTGTAAAGTGAATTTTAATTCTTTCCCATATTAACCAGCGGTTTGCTTTATTTCTATTCATATTTTTGTGCCTAATACAACTATGGTAAAGGAAAATAAGCTGATGTTTTTGCCATAATTTATGATGAGAAAAATCAACCATCGACTTAAATTTGAGCCTCAAAAAACTTTTTTTTAAAAGGTATTATGGAGAATAGCCATAGTATTTTATTACATTTCAATTATAAGACATTCCTATTAATTTTACTTGAATCTCTATTTTTTAAACAGAGGACTACTAATAATTCAATGGTAGATTTCAATGCTCAATTGTTCTATTACCAAGAAATTAAACATATATGATGTCTTCTGTAATGACTTAGTGTGAACTGAAAATAATATGAATAAGAACCCAGTCATTATAGTTAATACTGAGTGATGGATAAGTGAAACTAAACTCCTTTTGAAAAAGCTTGAGTGCTCACAATAATTTTTTGCACTGCATTCCACTTAAATTAGAAAACTGTTCCATTCCTAGCATAGGATATCAAGTAGATATGAAATCTCACAATCAGTGACATGGAAAGAAAGGTCAAAACATAGCAATGAAAGTCATTATTATACTCATGCAAGAGTAGAGTAAGAAAGGTAAAAAAAAGGCAATCCATGACTGACTACATCTGGATGCAGATTCTCACACAGGTTTGTGTGATCACGAAAATGGCATGAAAAGTTAAATTCATGTTTAAGAAAGGTACGATTCATGCATAACAAGAAAAAAGAAATGGTCAACATTTATCGGAGTAATGGCCCCCTCAGCTTCCTTATACATCAACGATGATTGCAGATAGTGTCACGTATTAATCTTGAATGCCATGGAAAAGCAGGTCATTGGATATTTACCTTACTTTATAACACATGAGATTCAAATATACTTACTAATCAATTGTGCGCCCAGTTTGAAGCCACTGTTTCAAGAGATACTCATAATAACTATCTCCACGTGCTCCCAGGGTGATGGTTGAATACGAACGGAATTGACCAGTGTTGGTGTTAATGTAAATGGGCACAAGTCCCTCAGTCTTTGGAAGTTGATGAACATGTTCAGAAACCTTTGCTGCCGTTTCCTGGAGAAAAAATATACATTCATGATCAGGATCTGAACCTTGGATAGTAATTTAACATCACTATCCATGGTATTTTCAACTATTGTCTGATTTTATACACCTTTCATATTTTCAGAGCTGGCTTGTACGCTTTCTTCAACAGCTTTCATATTTTCAAAGAGGCACATTCTCTAATTAATGTCATCATAACCAAATTGTGAAAATAGATACTTGAAATGCATAGAAACCCATTCAAAGCAATACCTTAACCTTAAGATGCTACCCTGAAAAGAGATATTTTGGAACTTTCTAATAAAAGAAATAGGAAAAATCTATGCCACTAAATGCTTCTAATGTTTAGAGAAGGCTGATAGTGAAAAAATATGCATAACAACATATCAAATATCAGTATACTCAAAAACTATAGTTCTGTCGAGGTGTATCACAAAAAATACTAATATACAGGGATCCATATTGGATCGAAATTTTTTTGACTGAAATAAGGATGAGCTTATATTTAACGGCATATACAATATATTTGTGGAAGACTAGGGGATAAATATGTAAGACAAGTAAAGGGAGATGTTAGAAAGAAGACCTACTGTGGAGTGAGGGACTTGACATGGGATAGGGAAGAATGGAGGGCTGAAGTTTACCAATTTTAGGATTGAAAGACCGATGATGATCACATATTTTCAATATTAAACTTGTGCTTACACATACAAATTGTCACAATCAATACAGAAGTACATTAAGATAAATGATAACTACTCCATTGCCCCATTTCCCAAGGAAATTTCCCTACTTAAGGGTGTTGGAAACTTTTCAAATCTGGAGCTGGGGTTTTAGAGATGGCAGCAGGAGATTTGTACAAGAGTTGGAAGGTGAAAATTATAATTGCCCTACCAATAGGAGAAAAGATATCGAATGTTGTTTAAGTTCTTTATGATGCCTAGATGTTTCCAATGTTCATCTAAAATCCCTTGACTAACTTGGCTGTCATGTTATGATTGTTAGAGGGATTTATTAATAGTTAAGACACTTGTTATGATGAGTGTGTATTCAGTATTGAGCAAATCAAATACTATTTTTATGATTAACTTCTTTTCAGTTTTGCAATAGATATACACTCAGTGGAAATATTATGCTGCTCATTTTTTTATTGCTAAGGTAAATATTGAGAGGAATTTAAAAATGAGATGGAAGGAGGATAATCATTCACACACTAAGACATAAGGCACCAAAATAGTAGAGTAAGAAACACTTAACTGATTTTTTTGCCTTATAATGCAAAACTCAGATAAAATTCCCTGACATTTTATGAGCTGGGTAAGAAATTAAAAAAAAAAATTTATTTTCTGTAATACCCACTGTTACTTCTAATCACCCATCAATAATTTTACAGATGGTGAATTGATTATTTGAACTAAGATTTGAATAAAATTTAAAAAAAGTATAAATAAAATAGTACTTGTTTGCATTTTGGCTATGTAAATACATTTCTTTTGGATCTATAGTATACACAATACTCTGGATGAAAAGACTTTTGATGAAGATTAAATTTTATATTAGAGCTATTGCCATTAACCTTCCAGCCGGTCAGTGTATTTAAATAGCCAGGCCCTATTCGTGGTATTTAAAGTTTTTTAAAGTAGCATTTTCTACACCTTTGCAAACAATTATTTATATCATTGTTAACTTCAATTGTAATATCATAAAAAAATAGTATGATATACTAAAATGTTGTATTTATATAATAAAAATTTTA
>LYUA01003486.1:36300-49998 GCA_002093875.1 Calopteryx splendens
GCGCAAGAAAAGCGCGGTAAGCGCCGAACGCCTGCTTGCGTCGACACGAGCGTGCTTTTTTCCCCCCTCTCTCTCTCTCTCTTTGCCCGGCACTTTACAATTCATGTTTATCGAAGTCGCTATATTCGGACGAGGAGGGCTCACGGACACGTCCCGCGGCGAATGCTGCCTGGTTTCGAGAAGAATTTTCGAGAAACTACGGCGAGCTTTGGATGCTGGTTTTGCAGAATTTCTCGTCGAAGAACGCGGAAACAAAACTTTATTTTACGAATACTTTAAATATCGTATCGCTCGTGAAACCGTATAATAGGTGACATTGCTTCCGAAAAGAGCTCAGTGCTCACAATGAGTAGCAAAATAATTATACCAAAACTTTGCCTTAGGGTCATGCGACCGGCGCATAACTACTCCAACTCAGCCAGTCGACTTCTTATTTTGTTATACTGTGGTATTAAACACCTTCCCGATTTTACTCCAAGTTACGTTTTTCTTACTCCACAGTTTTTCATGCAAGGAAGAATTTTCAACATCCGATTATTCTGTTCAAAACTTACCCGAAATACCTACATGTTCATCGCAATGAAATTTAAACATTAACGCTTGCCCATCTATCTGTCATTGTGTTGAGTCGTGAAATTAATATTTTTTAAACATTTTTGATTAAAAGCATAGTCTAACTCTAAATGAATAAGAAATGTAGTCAAAACTCCTCTATTTTCTAATTTATGGTGGCGTGTCTTGCTAAACTTACCGATGTCAAGGAGAACTCACACACAGATCGCGGAAAATTAACCGAGTTTTGGAAAACGAAAAGGCCTATTAAAATTACGAGCATTGGAGATTTATTTTTATAGAACAATTTTCAATCCAGAAAACAGATATTAATATTTTGTGAATATTTCAAATCCCGTCAACTCTTGAAGATGGTGCCAGATGGCATTCTGAAACAATCTGAGAACCTTGTTTTTTTCCCTCATTTCCATTGTTTACCTTGCTAGACGATGTTTCACTGACTCATATCGAGAGAATATTAATTAAATGAAACTGGAGATGATAACCGAAACCAAAACGCAAAGATATGGACCATTTCATTTGGTTGGAGTTCGCCGAAACGTTTTCAAGATCCTTACGGTATGCATAAGAACGGAGGCGGTCGATTGATTCTGTTCCCTAATGAATATTCAGCTCTTACATTCGGTTTTCGAGAACGGTTCAAACTGCCGATGGGGTTTCTCTTTCGACACTTGCCTTGGAGGGCTCATTTACCTCCTCATCGGTTTCCGAGCACTGAGTAATTCCTCGCGCTCGGAAACTCTCGCTTAGGCATCTCATATTTCAAATTGAAAATGAAAGCCGTAAAATTTTGTATCCAAAATTTTAACAACCAAAAGACATTTTCCAAATAAATGAGAGAAAAATGGTTAAATGAGTTAACTACGCCTGTAAAACCGAAAGTGTCAATTATAAACGACAATCAATTTTGCTACAATCCAAGTTATACACATATCTATTATTTGGCCTCTCAAGTCACACCGTTTGTCAAATCTTCTTGATTTGAGGTCACGCTTGTGTGTTTCGTCGTTCGGGAAGGCGCGAAGTCCTGCTCGCCAGGCAGGGAATCCCGCTTCTCTCTTAGGAGCGAAGCCTCCTGACACTGACCTGGGCAACTAGCAAATCCAAAGCCACGGACGCGAGAGCGCACACACTTCTCCATTGGTCCGCGTTCTTGATTCCCGTAGAGTGAAACATCAGCGAAACAATTCAAACTAACTAGGGGTCCCAAAAATAAAATTCAAATTTACCCTCATACTAGAAACGTAAAAATTATTGGCTTAGGCTCCAAGTAGAATCCGATTATTTGTGGTGCGCAATCATTGTTGTCTCGTCCAAAAGAACCTGCTTTAAGTAAGCGTTTGTAACAACAATGTTTTAAGCAAAATAATGGCGATTTACGTGAATGCAATGGGACAGAAGTAGTCATAATCAAGTCCCGGTCTTACATCACTACGGTACCCTGCTCTATAAAATAATGAGTATTAGTTCAAGAATGCCATACAGGAATGTTCAAGAATATCTTACAGGTACCGAAAATGCATTGTATTTTTAAAATGACAAAATACTATTCACATGCACTCTGTACAATCTCTGTCATACCCTAAAAATATTTAACATACTTGAGAGATTTGTAAAAACTTTTATTGGCATAAATACTTCCTTTTCTAATTTATTTCCTTCAGCCCTGGTCAGCTTCTAAGACCCCCTGCATCGTCCAAATTGAAAATTATTTTCCTTCGTCATCTTCTTTGTCCTTTTTTCATCCAATTAAAATCTTTCATAATCGTATTTACAGCTCAATATAACAAAATAATTAATGATGAAGCCATATCAATCAACGTGAATTTTTGTTTGATAGAAGACCGAAGATTTCTTCCGGTACTTAGCCATATGACGTGTGATCTTCAAGCATTCCGGGTATAAAGGACAGCTAATCTCCATCAGCCGCCTGCGGTTTCCGATGATGTTGCTGTTCCCAGAAAATAACACAACTTGGGTTTACCATGCGGTATCCTCCAGAAGCATCACTCATATTTAAACCACAGGCGCTCAGCTCAGTAGCGGAACGCTCTGTCACCAGACCAATAAGCCGCTCACGAAAAAGGGCAGCATGAGACAATCTCAAGTGCAACTACATTTATCAGATTACCGCGTACCATGCATAAGTACGTAAAAACTTAACCCACTTAATATCGGAAGACTTAAAAATGTTTGAAACCCGTCGCGGGTGCTTGGGTTTTTTTTACGTTAGACCAAATTACATAATGCAAGAAAAAAAGGCGTACGGGTGGGCGAAGCGTGGCAAAGAATTTCGTTTACCTCTCCGAGGATGGCCTCCGCTTCCCGTTGCCGGTGGCCGCCGTGCCGGAGGACGAGGTCGTGACCCCCGGCGCCGTGACCCCATCGTCGGCCCCGCTGCCTTGGTGGAATATTTCGGAGGGCTCCCCGGGGGAGAAAGCCGCGGGGTCCAGCACCACCTGCTCGTGGTGCCTCAAGTACTGCTGCGGCGTCTGAGGAGGAAGACGGTCGAAAATGAGATCAGAGGATCCATGCACGGCAATGCCAAAAAAAATCATCAACCATATATTAAAAGGGAATGGGGTCGTTCGCTCTGACGCGAAATCCCTATACCTATTCACGACTCCAGCATATAGACACAAAAATTGATTTCCGGCGAAGAAAATATTTTCTTCCGCGGTCATCCGTTGTTGACTCGTAAAACGCAAATGAAAATACAAAAAATATGCCACCCATGTCATCATACGAGTTAGTGCGTCATTGGACTAGGCTCGGCCAACGCCAAGACTGTTGGACCGTAAGTAGGCCGTGGTAATTGGATGGAAGCGAATTGTGACGTAATCATCACGGAAAGGGCCCTTTCAGAGAGATGGTTACGCTGAAAAATAAGCAAAATATTGGGGAACTGAAAAATACGGGTACTTTTGTTCTTCAAACTCAATAAGAAACGGCAACAAAAATAAGTCATGAACGACACCACTCTTCGGCGAAGAAAGGCCTAGCGAGTGGAGGGGAGGAAAGAAGGCGGGGAAAGCAGGCCCTTAGTTAAGAAAATTACGCATCAAAGTGAACCCGAAAGACTTCAGGTAAGGAAAGAGCTCACCAGGAATTCAACAGTGAAAAAAAGTTTTGATTATAAATACCGTATTTTGCTAACTTTCATTAAAAATTTCTGTTCACGTGAAAAATTAAACTTCTGGAAGTTTAGTAGGAGCAGTCCATAAAAAAGTATGAAGATGGTACGATCAATCACAAGGGAAAAAAACAGCAGTTTCGAATGAATTTTACTAAAATACCTCATTTGATTACTTAAGCTAGTACGATTACGTTTAAGGAACCAAACTGAGCCGTTTTGTTTTATTGCCTTGGAATAATATTTCAATCAAGTTATCAAATTTATTAGGCATTTTAAATGACTATATTTTCAAGCATTGTTTAAACTTGATGGATTGTTATACAAATAAGAGTACTTGATATTCTGTTAATGCATGTAAACTTTAAAACAAATTATTTTCAAGATTGACCATTAACTCCCATTACCTGAACATAACAAGCACGGTGATCTCAAATGAATCCATCACATGAGCATTTTAAAGAGAAATTAAATAATATATTTGGAAAATAAATAAGGCATTTAGTAATTTATATTGTAGATTTTGTAGCTAAAAATGGTTGTAAAAATTTACTAAAAAAGGTTTTTGCAAAATCAGTGATGATTTACAATACATACAATAAATGATACAGTAAAGAATCAATAAAAAGTAATTAGTTAGAAATCGCAAGGTTAGGATGCCCATTTGTTGACTTATAAACACCTAGCAACATACCTATTGTAAAATCACTTCCATTCTAAATTTTTCCGTTTGCCAACAACTTCAGTCATCATCTATCCAAACAAAAAAACAAGATATGCTTCAGATATAAAAACATCCAAGTTTTATTTTATATCCATGGCCAATTTACAGCAATTTCAATTCCACCGGAGAATGATAGCATACTTTACCTACCTTAGCTATGAACTACCACATAAATCATTTCCGGAGTAATGTAAACAAGCCAAACCAACCAAATAAAATACGATTGCCTTTAATAAATTTGTTTCATTACAATATGAGATTCAATTACATCCAAGTCGTAGCTGCCTCTTTTACACAGTACCTCTTCCATTTAAATCAACGTAAAAATCACACACATAATTAAATTAAATTCACACCGAACACAATTGCATTCAGTGAACTTGAAGCAGATTAAACTATATAAACACGTACATTTATTGCACTTTTAGAGCCTGTGGGGGTTCGCTTATAATATACTATGCACTCGAAAGCAATGCTCGAAAGTACATATTTAAATTTGTCAAAGGAATAATCTAAAATCTAAAAATCATAGTGATTACTACCTGCAAGTATCTGTTCACATTTACAGCCCCTATTGCAGTGGTTAAATACATGAAAGTCACACTTCGCAAACTGTTTGCTTAAACCACCGCCTTTCTATAGAATATTTATTTCACTTATGCTCACGTATCGTGCATATTGTTTACAAAGAAGTATTTACCCTATATGTAAATATATAAAACTAAGTGTACATAGAAATATAACGCGTGTTCCAGAAGCGTTGGAAAGCTGAAATTTGGCATGAAGGTAGGTTAGAATCCTCAAGAAACAAGAAAAATCTAAAAAATCATAAAAAGTGTCTCGGGCTCGAGTCAAGAATACCCCGTTCGATAAAGAGGAATTCGTGTCTAATGAGCTTAAAATATTTTTATCATTTATTATAACGGAACTGTCATATATTTTCTGACAAATAATGAACTATCTAGGTACTTATGTAAGCCTAACCGAAGTGTTTAATAAAACGTATCAAACACTTCGGTTCAATTAATCAAAAACCTCACCATTAATATATTAGACTATTTCTACTACACCTCTTTTTATGCGTAAGATGTTTGACATAAACTCATTCAAGGTAGGAGAGCAAACCGTATGCGGTTTTCCAGAATTTTAGGCTCCATGCGGCATACATGCGTATGTCGTTTCCGTTTGGGACAGGAAAAGTAAAAAAATCCTTATTTTAAGTTATTTCAAGGACTAACTCCATTTTACAAATTTCTTACATACCGTCCTATCCTTGCCTATTTCTTTCGCCACTGACACAATCATGCAATGAATGCATGCACATACCTTTTTGTCCCCGGCACTACGAATTTTCCTTGCCTTGAAAGTGTATCTTCAACTACATTCACACTTTAATTTATCGGTCTACCCCTCCCTCTCAAACCATTCACTCCACTCTCTAATAGGTATCTGTTTGGTGATTCGACTCTCATCTACTCTCTCAATGGTACATGAAGCGTGCACCTGTGGGTTCCAGAGTCACGGCAAGGATTGGAGCCTGGTAATCTCCACGCACGTATCCGAATGCTCCACTAGGCTACCATGCTGGTTGAAGTGAAAATTTTGCTACACCAGGCGTACGTCTAGCTGGATACCAATCGAGTGAAATGGCGTCCACGGTTGTCGCCGTGACCGCTTCTCCGCCGTGATCATTAACCAGTTCCTCAGAGCCGAAAACCGTGAGGCACGAAATATGATAACGATGTGTACCTTTTCGCTCAAAACCTATTAATCGATAAACTAATATCCTTGGTAATTAATATCTGCATGAAGACTTTGCAGCTCAATTTCGATTTGGCAGCGTGCGACAGCAGAAAATTCGCCACATTCCACAGATAACTAAATGATAATGAGCATTCAATGAAAAAAATATGAGGAGTTGCACCGAAATTAACGAATACATTTCTAATAAATCCATTCCTTTTCCTTTCTTCCTGTATATTTTCGTTCCCTCTTATTATTTCCAGTTTAGTACCAGAGGGCCCTGAACCTGCAAGCTCACTCTGAGGCAAAAAAATACCATCTTTAAGGCGATTGCAACTGCCAGATAAGTAGTTCGGGACAGGGTGAACTCGCTTGTTCCCACCTTTTTCAAGGACATTTCAAGGAGAGCATAATGCATTTCCATTAAAATACAAGATTACCTGGTGTCGCTTCGTATCGCTAGTCCTCGCAACCTCACTGCGGACGCAGTCTTAGTTTTCACCATGTTTTCGAGTACCTAATCATTTCCGAAGAGAAAATAGCCTTTGGTATATCTTGTCATTAGCAACGGCGGAAAAACCGTACATATATTCCTATTATTCACCTGAAATGCATTTTTCTGAGGGATTTTTTTAAAAACGGTTAATTCAAAAAGTGCTCCAATCGACTGACATTTTTAAGATGCGATTTTTATTCGGCGTTCGGAAAGAATATATTCTCTAATAAGAGATATTGAAAACTTCTTAATATCTCGTACTAAGAGCTTTCGTTGCAGTTTAAGATCTTATTTATTTGTTAATGGTTTCTGATAGACATCCGCCACAATAACCATTTCTTTATTTGAGCATACTTTCTGCCACCCTTCATTCCATCTAATATGCCTAATCTCTTCCTCCATTTACTTCGCCTACCCAACATTCAACCCTCTATCACCTTCTTCAACAATCCATCGCCACTCAGCACGCCCTGCATCCACTTCTCCTCCCTTCGTTGGATTTCTCTAGCTTTGGATTTTAATAGCCTTCTCTCCTCCCCAACCATTCCCAAAACTTCTTTGTTCATTTTCCTTTCCGTCCAATTCACCTTTTCCTTCCTTCTCCACGCCACAGCTCAAAAGGCTCCAATTTACGATTTTCATCTTGCCTCAAACGACCAAGTTTCCAAGCCAAACAAAACCACACACTATATTAGGGCCTTCACCAGTCTTTTCTTCACATCATTGCCTAAGACCCTTGTAATCAAAATTGAAGATCAGATAAAGTATTTTTATACGCCATTTATAAAAGTTAAATTTAAATAAAAGGACAACCCATTCCACTACCGTCATAAAAAGAGAAATTTTTATTGCTAGTTACTACAAGAATCATAAAAAAAGGCATAGTTAGTTACAACAAGAATCGCTTGGGACTATAAGGTGCGTAATACGCTTAAGTTATGAAAATGAACTAACGCAATATTTTGAAATAAATAGCGCACTACCAAGTAATGTGGCCGAATTCGTTCATTTTATTTACCTCAGTAAGTTTTCCAACATGCTTTGATATTTTCATTTCCATTCCAAGAAAATTCAAAAACAAAATTCGAAAGTACGAAAACTTGAATCACGACACTCTGGCTTTCGACAAAATCATCAAGACCACCATTAAAATAGTTGTACCAGATTTTTCCTTCACGTTAATGTGAATTAGAAGCGCTTCCGAAAATTATTCGAAACCCATAGGACGTGAAACAAGTGAATTAAGAAGAAAACTATTTGCGACACCTGGAGGCGGTCACGCTCCTTCACTCCCCCCCCCTAGAAAGCAAAACCCAGCGCTTTCTCCGCTCAGAGACAATCAAAAGTACTACATCCATAGGAATTGCGCGTACATGGGGACAGACGAAAGCAAAAATTTATGCGTGTCTCTATTTCATTCCTCCTCTCCGACTTTGTGCCGTTCATGTGATTCGTGAGGGGAGGGGGAACTCTTGATATCCTCGCGACCTCTCCCGACGCCAGGGAGGAGAGCTAACACGTGTACCGGAATTCCCGAATGGAGCTCTAATTGAAAAAGTACGCCCCGGCCCCGGATCGGGAGGGGAACACTCATCTTTATTCCTGTTCCATTCCGCATCCACTCCCCTCCAACCCCCCACCTCCCCGAAAAATCCATCCCCTCTCGACGCGCTTCCCCGCCCACTCCCCTCCGCCGGGCGCGCCGGGTTTTTGTGCGGGGTCGGGCGGGAGAGGGACGAGTGCGCGGGAGAAAAACGCCCCCTCCCTCCGTTCATCCCATCCCAACACTCCGGCCCACATCGACACCGACCCCAACCCCTCTCCCGCCTCCGACACACGGAGACACGCACTGAGAAATAGAATGGAACGGGCCCACAGCAGAGAGCAACGGTCCATTCCGCTAAAGGCTTCACCGTCGTCGACGCAATGATAGCTACAACGACGAACTTCCCCATTCGAACCAGAAAGAAAAAAAACAACTTCGGAGGCATTTAAAAAGAAATAGGTTAAGTTTAAACGCGGGCCGAGAGGGGAAACACGGTGGAAAATCGAGTAAAACGAAGACCCAAGAAAATATCCCAGAAACGTTACGTCGAGACAAGTGTAATAAGTAGGCAAAAAATAGCACCAGCGGGAGTAATGAACATGGCATCTCGCGGATCACAAAAGGACACGAGGGAGGACGTGGGAGGAAGTTGGAGAAGGCGTGGTGGGAGTGAGAGACGTGGGGGAGGGGCGGTCACACCCACCCCTTACCGTCTTTCAGATGGCAGATGGCGAAGCGCTGAGTGGAGAAGAGAGAGAGAGCGAGTGGGGATGGTATAAGAAGAGGGGTACCATGCGGGTTTTTATTTTATTTTTTTTAAGGAGGTGGTGCATGGAATAGAGGGGGGCATATTTGTGCCCCAGGAGTAGGACGCCGAGAGAGGGAGTGGAGACGGGGGAGGGTTAGAAGTGACGAAAGGAAGGGGTCGGGAAAGGCTCGCGGGGATTTTTGAGGATTGGAGATGGGAGGAGGATGGTTTGAGGAGGGAAAGGGCAAGGAGTTGGTCCCCCGGGTCCCTCGGAAAAGGAATGCAAATCTCACTCGGAGAAATGAAAGCTCGATAAATATTCCCCACACTGTTCGCCTCGGCACAACGCCACTAGCTCCCTCTCCGCGCGAGTCTACCTATAACTATCCACAAGCACCCCGCCGCGCCCCTCGCCCTCCCCACCCTCCTATTCGTACAACACCTCACAACTCCCCCCCATGCCGCGGGGAGGAGAATTTCGAGGAATTTATCTTCGCAGTTGTGTTAACAAATTACGACTGTTTTGGCATGATTAGCAATGTTTCATCCAATGTTAATCTGGTCTGGTTTTCCATAATTCAACGAGGCACGGGTTTTTGAATCATAATACGAACCGGTTGTGGAATGAAGCAGCTATCAGCTCTTCCTGGAGCACACAAACGTTGATACAGCCCATAAATAAAGCATTGAGACTGTATTATTCTATAAATTATACCTCATTAAATTGTGAGACTAATAACTTTGTGTTTAATATATTTAACATTTGTGTTTAATATATTTTAATTCATTTGTGTTTAATACATTACGAACGAAATTCTAAAGCAACATAGCGGTGCAGCTTCATTTGGTACTGCTTTGCTTGTTCCGACGCTCCACGTTTGCAGAGGACGATCATAGAATTCATATTTTTATAACGATTAAAAAAATGGATGTGATATACGTTACAATGTAAGCGACAACATTAAATTATTTCTGCCGAGAACCTATCTGGGTCTTTATTCCGAGATCAAAGTCTCAACCGTGACGGTAGTCAACTCTCTCCTGATTTAGATGCTTCGGGTTGATTTTAAAAATGGTTACAATAAAATCTTAGTAACTGCAGCAATGGGTGTTTCGAGTAGATGAAATTGGAGACGTTGACGCTACTTGAAAATAGGACCGATTCGAATTTAATTCCACTTAACTAACATGAGTCGAGTTCTTAGGAGTCATTCTTACCACCTTACCTTTTTGTGGAGCACACAAGTTTCCAGAATATGCGCCTTTTTGAAACTTGGCTTCATTAGATGCCATTCAGAATATCCAATCAAAGAGAAAAGCAGGGGTTTTATTTCGCATAAATTTGTTGGACAATCGCATAATACTTTATAAAGATGAACCAACATATTTGTGAAAAATTGTTCCGAGAATAGAGTAAGCGCGACGAGATTACAGGAGAAACTAACTTATAAGTCTTCCAGACAAGAAGAGGGCAAGATATACTAAGATTTTAATAAAACTACGGGATACTAGATTTTACTTCTGATAGTGAAGGATTTTTTAAGAGCCCACACCATCTCGCATGGGAAGACAAACTCGGATGAAATAAGAAAATATACTTCGGCACTGATTATTTACTTACTCGTTTTTTCCTGGCGAAATTCAGGATTACAAATAAACAAGGTTCATTCATATATCTTCTAAAGGCATAGCCTTGCCGTTGCATCAATGGTCTTTGTTTTACTGCTGTTTCTCTTTTCAATTCCTAATACACTGGGACTCCCATAATGCTCTTTACGTCCCCCAAGAACTTCTTCCTTAGCTTTCCTCTTCCTTTTCGTCGGATAATTTTTCCTTTGATTACAATTCCTAAGAAGCCACTGTGTCTTAGAATGTACCCGAGAAATTTCACATTTCTTTTTTCCATCTCCTTTATTAAAATCCTCTCTTCTTTTATTTCCCTTAGTACTTCTACATTGGACTTCTTTTGCACCCAACTTATTCTCAATATCCTTCTCCAAGCCCACATTTCCGTAGCTTCCAGACGAGCTTTTTCCTTCTTTCTTAATGCCCAGGTTTCACTCCCATATAACAGTGTACTCCAAATGTTTTTACTAACCTCGATGGTATCAACCTTGACAACGTGGAAATTCCTCTTGAATAAATGAAGAATACTAGGTATTTTCCACAGGCGTTGAAACTAGTAGTACCGAATAAAAGTGTGAGGAAAATACCTATTATTCTTCATTTATAAAATGTTTATACAAAAGATTCTCTCATTTCAAAATCAAGCGCTCGTTTCCTAAAACATTATTTTTTTTGTCGAATGCTTTCTTTGCCAATGCTGTCCTTCTTTTCACTCCTGATGTGCCTCTGTTATTTGCTGTAATTATACACCGTAGATAACAGAATTCATTTCCTTGACTAATTCTTTCATTACTCAACAGGAAATTAACGTGGGTGTCAGTCTTGTTGTTAGAGACTACCATTGCTTTGGTTTTATTCACATTTATTTTCAGTTTCCCCTTGCCATAGCTGTGGACAAAATTTCAAGTATTTTATTAATATCTATAGCCGTTTCTGCAAGGAATACTATGTCATCTGTAAACCTAATTGCAAAGGATCTTTCTTCCATTCACCTTTATACCCTTTGTCTTCTCCCTCATGGCCATCCCTGCTTCTTCAATATGTAGATGGAATAGATCTGGCGATAGAGGACATCCTTGTCTTACTCCTATTTTAATTGTGGCTTCTTTCTCACATTCATTTACAGTTATTAAGGTCAATTCATACAAAAACAAGGTTAAGCATCCCAAAAACAGTAGGTATTCGGAAAACCTCATTGTCATCACCTGGCATTCTTTTAAGGAAAATTCATGTTTACCCACAAATACTCAGTTAAGGTTATAGTGTAAAGACTATATGCTAAGGACTATGGACTAAGGACTAAGGGCTATGCTAATGTTACTATATGCTAAGGACCTACCCGACGCCTTCCTCTGAGGGCTAGGAGGATAAAACGGGAAGCTGATTGAAGAAAGGAGACCTTTTGGAATGTTCCGTGTTGATGATTCCCAACGAGTCTCCTCCTCTACAGGAGTCTTCGTCTGGGTTGAGTGAAGAAGTCACGCAGAGGAGAAGATATATTGAAAATCATCAACACTGACGCGGAGCATCCCATAAAACCTTGCTTCTTCGTTAACCAATGGGGCGCTAAAGATTTAACAGGTTAGGATATGTAGCTGTAACTGAAACGCACAGAGTTACTATTCCCCCTAACAATTGTCCATTTATCTGTTCCTGGGCTTCTTTTTCCGCCGTTTCTTAATTTACAACTGGGCGACCTTCATACTGAAATAACGTTTTTTAAGAAAACAAAGAGCTATTTTAAAGTAAGGAGCGAATGAAATTAGAAACAAAATAGACGCCGACACATAGGAGTAAAAGGTCTCTTCTCCATAATTGTGAAAAACCAAGGAAGCATTGTGATTCACATAATTTATCCCATCAAGAAAATAAGGCAATGGAAAAGTAAGGAGCATAATAAGGAAAATAATTATGCATGGACATGCTATTTCTTTTTTGGAATATCTGGTAATAAATTTACTTTTTCTCAAATTTTAACACGCTGGAAAGAAGAAAATATTGTCATCGCAAACAGAGAAAAGGAAATGATGCAAAAATGTTAATTATGTAGAAAAGGAACGAATTTGGACTGATAATAATGAATTTTAAATTCAAATAAAAGTCTGCAATTAGAGAATGATTAAATAAATTTCACGAGACAAGGAAAACGTCAGAAAATTATAAGCTGAAGTAGTAAAACGGATAATTTGCTTTCTCCAAAAGCCTGAGTTAACTACATAAAAAATATTTACTCCTGATTTTCGGTATAATATTTCCTATTCAGACTTGCACAAGATGCAAGCCTATAAAATCAGGAGAAATTAACAATAATCTCGTAGGGAAGTAGATAAATATAAATGTAGCTAATGGGTAAAAACCTTTAGTAAAGCATTTTGTTAATATTGACATCAAAATAATTCCCATGTAAGTTACGATCTGTAATCCATAAATTTAAAATATGTTCTTATTTTATGTACACTTTAGTGTTCAACATCACTCACATAACGTGTCACATTTGTAACGCCAGACGTCCTAATATTACCTCGACCTCACTGGAATAAATATTTGGAATGTTTGCCGAAAAAATATTTTCATTTATAATTTGCCTCTGGCGTAAGACGAGGTATTAGATCGCAATGAAAAATATTACGGATGGTGGAATTTGTGTCACTAAACCATACAGCGGGTGAAATTAACAAAATAAGGGTACGGAAACAAGTAACTTTTCCTCTTTCCCGGAATATTACATCAGAGAATGACACATCCTGGTCTCAGTTCGGAAAGTCCGGACCCATCACCCGGTTTTGAACTCAAGGCCAACGGCCGAGCCATCTATCCACCAGAACCACGCCCAAATATTTTTTAATTGCGGAGGTTTTTCGCTGAGTTACTTGGAGTGGTTCCAGGCACAGAGAAACGACGTCGAGATATCCAGCAAGAGATGCATTGGAGATCTAAAACGCTTTGAATTCCTTTTGCTCCTCTCCTCCCGCCGACACCTGTTTACCCATTCCCCACACCGACGCCTCTCCCTGTCGCACGTCTACCCAGGCTTTATCTCCCCTCCCTTCAATCCCCCACCCCTCTTGCATCCCCCCTCCCAGTCCCCCCCCCCATCTACTATCGGGTC
>LYUA01003486.1:50102-63900 GCA_002093875.1 Calopteryx splendens
GGGGGGGGGGGGGGGGGGGGGGGGGGGGGGGGGGGGTGGAGGGTGGAGCGTGGAGTGAAGGTTTGGGGAGGATGAGAAAAAGGAGGAAGATAAGGAAACAGAGGAAGAAAAGGGATGGAAGTCGGAAGAGGAGGACTTTTAATCGTTAGGTACCTTTCAAGATGGGACCTGAATGGGACGAACGCAGAAAGTCTACGTTCTTGGCCTTGTTTGAAACCGTATTTCGTTGAGGAGTAAGGGCATTGTCACTCCCTTTCACGGCCGGACCAAAGCTTCGTCCGAGTGGTAGTTGAGTGAAAGGAAATCATGGATGATAGTTAAATTGTATCACACCTCCCTTTTTTATCCACATTTTCACAAGAAAAAGCAAAATGAACAAAAATAATAGAAAATAGCAAGTGAATTTAGTGCTAAGCGCGGTTGGATGGAGATAAAAAGAGAATACATTTTCATTTTCAGAATAAGACAATTTGGTAGCATATCAAGAAAGCCTATTTTAGTCCTGATACTCTCTGTTTAGAACTCAGGGGAGTTTCAATTATCCTTTATATCCCTTAATGAATTCGGCATTGTTCCCTTAGATATTGTTGAATTAAATTTCTCCAAATTAATTACGATCTCATGACTAAATTGTTAAACCTCTTGTTGAAAGATAATAAACCACCATGACTTGATAGGAATAAAGGTAAAAGCGTTAGTACTCTTCCACTTCTTCATATGCCTTTTCGGACGGCGAGAAATCGTCACTTTTCAGTTGGGCAATAGAATAACGTCCTTTATATCCATGTAATATTGAATATTCTTATCATGCTTAGTATCAACCACGCTTCGTTGAGCACAATTGAATCCATGTCTACAAATATTATTTTTTGTAATAAAATTCGACAGCTTAGGTCCACCTGAGAGGGTAAATATTAAGTATTACAAACTAATAAATAATAATTTAGACTGTTTAATGATTAATGACCAATTTAATAATTCATAGAATAGCAATAAATTAAAAGAAAACGGAAATATTATTTGGTACATAATTCTCATTAACGGAGTGACATTTGCATTTGTTACAAAATCTCTGTCAAATAGCGTGAGAGTCACAACCATCCTTGTGGTTCGTGCATAAAAATGAATTAAGGGCATTTAACAAGAAATTTGAGATAAGTTTTAACACTTTTCGGTTTTATACCTTACTAAAGGAAATGACTCCTGTATTGTTTGTTACAAAAAACTAGCTAAATTGTCACTACATATAATTTATGAGAGTCCGTTATAATATAGAAGTCAGGTAAAGAAACTCACTTTCGTTGCAGGCTTCTAATAAAATAATATCATTATCAATTGGACATAATCAATGATCATTGATCCTAGAACTGGTTTGATGTAGCTCTCTTATTTATATTTAATTATAAAAATTAGGAAATTTCACTTGCAACTTAGCCAAGAAATTTCAATGAAGACATGAGAGGAAGGATTTGCAGATTTTATTTATGTACTATTAAATATTATAATTTTAAATTGACTAAAATTAAAATGCAACTGTAGGCGACTCTAAAAAACTACAATATAAAATATTAACATTTCATAGCGCTATTAGAAATAAGTATACATATTGCTGTATTAAAGTATTCCATTTATTTAGCTATTATTTGATAAAAGTTTGTAAGGGACCACATAAATATATCTCTTGTGCATAATCATCCAATTTCCACATTAACGCACTAGCACACAGAGATAAAGAAAAGTAGGTATATATTGCAGCAGAATGAGGTCTTCGTCAAAGAAATCCATTTCAAGGAAATTCTTCAATTAATACTTCAATTTTCGCGCAGTCTCATTAAAAATAATTACATCATCTCGAGGTAGATTTCTTTTGGCGACTCCCATTTCTTCAACTCAAATACCTTTTAGGCTTTGAAAAGGACCCGATTCGAAAACGCCACACGCTTTCTCATTGACCTCTCCTATCATCGAAGGCACGTTTCCGGGCGTTTGAGAATAAAACCAGGCAGAGTAATTAACGAAGAACAAAAGGCCCAAGAATGATTTCCCATTATGGCTACAAAAGGAGAGGGAATTTCATAAGCACGGCCCCGGAATCGTGGGCCCGAGAAAGGGACGGAAACAACCACCACCGTCGGGAAAACATGAATCGAGGACTCGGCGAGCGACAGGAGAAACGGCGGGGTCGCAACGGTGTTCTCCCCGCCCCAATGAGGCGTGGTATCTTTCCTCTTTTAAGCGGGGGCGGCCCGAGACATGGCAGTAGGGAACGGAGCGAAAGGCACCGTTTGAGCGCGGAATGGAGTTTACAAACTTCGAGGTCGAGGGGAAAAAATCGCAACCGTGAACCCAGGAATCAGCGAAAGATCGATGAGACAGAAGCACAGCGACAATCGAGGATTTACGAAAAAAAAGGACCTCTTTCCGCCGAATGAATCTAGTGTTAAGCAACACGAAACACACCGAGAGTTGTGACGAGAGGGAGGGCAATCGACTAACGGGATCGGAAGTGTTAATTTTTTGAGTCCTCCACAATTAAAATTCCGCGGCAGTAAATTAGATCGGCCTCCTACCCCCCCAAATCATCGATCAAATAAAAATTTTCAAATGGATTCTGTCGGTGAAACGTTCCCAAAACTAATTTCCACCGAACGCACTCCGCCAATTCCTCCTCGGGATTCGGAAAAACTTCGTTCATACGCAAGCGGTTTTTGTGTGAGGGATCAAAGCGGCAAAATTAATTTCCCCGCGATATCCTATTAATAATAGTGATTAAAGGGTAAGAATGGCCAAAGCATTTGGGGAAACAAATTACTCCCACATCATAGAAATGTGAATGACAAAAGCCTTTCTTTTTCAACGGCGTCGGCAACTTGTCGTGGTCGGGGGGAGGAAGAATAAAACAGCTTTGGGAAGAAAACTTGTAAAGTAAAACATAACGCTTGAATAATAACCTCTCAAAATTAGTTTCATCCGGAAACGTTTATCATGAATTTAATAGCATAATATTTCCAATTGGGCAATGAGGCGCAAAATATTATTCGAAAAAGGAGACTAAATTCTACAATTAAATGGAATATTGAGAGGGGACAATGGGGAGAGGGATTTCCATACCGTTCACTGACCACGATTCAGTTCTACCAAATGCGCTTGAGTTTATTTCCGTTAAACTGCTGTCACTATTGTGAAGCTTTTGATCTAAAAACAGTTGCCTGACTCTGGGTCATGCGACTAAAGACGGGATATTTGATACATAACTGTACTGACTTTAATAACTAACGAACACTTAAAACTCCACTACCAAAGTACGATTTAAAATAAGAATCAGAATAAAAATACGTCTCCTTTCGTAATTCAAATAACATGCTTGCATTAACGAGTTTGATCATAAAAATATCATTACGTATTATTTGCTACATTAGATATAATTGTAGTTTCAATTACTGGTATCCATGCAAAAAGACAGTTAAAGTTCACTCCGATTTGCTTCAAAAAGGATTTTGGTTCTCGTGATCAAAAATTTCCTATAATTGAAGATAATTAAAAAATGAATGTGTTCAAATTTGATGCAGTTTTTAATAAAAAATTAAACGCAATGAATCCGCGATAATTCATAAAAGTATTTCAACGAACATGTCGTGATTGTTTTCATCGAATGTCAAACTGTCATATTAGTCCAAAATGAAATGATGAATATCTGCCATACCTGAATTTAAAATTTTACCCCTTCCTCAAGCACCGTTCACTCGCAAAATATCTGTAAAATGAATTTTGGGCCATGTACTAGTTTCACCATTCTCTTCCTCCCACGCCATCACCATCCCCTTCATCTCTCACACCCACCCCGTCACCACCCTCCACAAGCGCAAACCTCCTCCACAACCCCCACTCTCTCTTCCACATTTTTTTCCATTTTCGGACGAAAAAATCTTTCTCTCCTCACCCCCCACCCCACACCAACCCTCCAAAGCACTTTGTTTAATTAGCGACAATTTGCATTCGAATCACGGGGGTCTCTCGTGGCTCGGAAAAGGGTAGGAGGTGGTCTCCTTTGGGGAGGGGGTGGATTTGGGGGCAGAGGAGATGGAGTGGGGAGGTGGGTAGGGTTGTTTGGGGGAGGGTGAGAGGGTTAGGGTGTAGAGAGAGGGATGACGCCTACTGAGATCGTGGCGCCGGGGAAGGTTGAGATGCCTATTAGCGCCGGTGTGTGTGTCGCCATGGGAAAGCGGGAGGAGGAGGACGAGGAAAAAGTGTTTAGGTGGGGAGCACCTATAAAGAAGTTTTCGAAGAGATTTGCGAAAGCGGAACGCCGAGAGAAAGGGGGTGGTTGGGATTGGATTCGGGGGAAGGGGGAGAGGAGGAGAGAGAGAGAGTAGGACGAGGGTAGCACGCGGGAGAGTGTGGGGGAGGGGGGAGCGGCGAAATGTGGGGAGGGGATGCGAGTGCGAAGGGGTGAGGCGAAGTGCAAATGAGGCGCAAAGCGGTTCAGGGGGCGAAAGGGCTTTCGGGTAGGAGGATGGAGGATAGGCCGAGGGTGCGCCTGGGGGAGGGGCCCGGCCCGATGGGATGACTTCGGCCGGGCGTACCGAGGTGCAGGGAGGGAGAGAAAAACAAGGGACGTAAATACGAAACGAAATGAGTGGAAGAAAACATTCCGGATAATTTTATACTTTTACAGGACTCGTAATAAATATTACGTATATTTGATGAACAATCAAAATTGCATTGGTGTCACGTATAAAGCATGACATGGTGTCAGGACTGGGGTGCTAGAACATTTTCATAATAATAGTAGTTGTTACAGTTTTACGCTTAAAAACATTTTGTATCTGACCGATTTCGATGCTTTCATTCTCAGGGACTGATGTAAAAGCTTGGAAACGAGTCAGGTACAGGTAATTTTTTTAGTGAAAAACTGCAACAACGCTTACTATTACAACTTAAAAATGTGGTTCTAATAATACCATATAAGAGTTATAAATTCAAAATATGATAGTCAGGAACCCCTTCAAATAATTTAATCAAATCTGTTGCCACTGATTGTTTGCAGGTGATTAACCTCAGCCATCGAAGGACTATATTCCTATAGCGACTGCTAATCCTCACCACGAAAGATCAGAAAATACAAAAATTATTTTAACGGCCCACGGTTCCAAAATCGAACGCATTTTATGGCTGTAGAGTAACACAAAGTTTTAAGTTCGCCTTCGTTTATTCTTTTCTCACTTTTACACGTTAATTAATTAATCAATATAGCTGTCTTCGTAGAAACATAATATCAGGCCTAAACATGCGAAATTATTCTTGTATTGATGCCGACCAAACTGGTACGACGCGAACTGCGATCAGTGTCTAGCTAGAAGGTCTCGTGCTCGATTCTTACTAGCCATTTGCGATCTGCTGCGGTTTTTCCCGAAAGATCTGCGAAGTCGGAACACGGAATGCCAAATTAGTACTAGAGCTGAAATAGAGGTACCTACATTTTTATTTATCAAGAGTGAGCCAATCGAGTGATCTAATTTTGTTCTAAATTAATCGATTAGATACTATTTTTATATGCACGACTCGTACATACGTACCACTCTTCATCTCATTTAAATTATTATTTTTCCATGTTTGATAACAGATAAATGTTTTCTTGAAGATACGTAGCCAAATTAGTTGAATATATCAGCATGAATGAGACGGAGAAATCGTCAAAAGATGATGCAATTCCGTCAATCAATGATAAGGCTAACTTGGGTGAAGAGGCTTTAAGATTAAACGCAAAAAATGTCTGAGTTGAAATCGGAGTACTTGCATAGTTAGATACTGGCTATGCTCTTCACAAAGACTGTAAATTAGAGAAGTGTCCAAGGAAATGACATGATGAAGGAGTTAAATAAAAAATGAGGGTAAAGATATTTTAAAAAAATTAACCTATTTTTTTAAATATGCGCACTTGCAATTAACTAGATCTCAGTAATTTTCCGGTTCAAAAACCGGTTTCTCGGGCAGACATGCGCCTATCCTTCGGGTGACATACATACAGAGTACAATGAGATATTCAAATCATAGTAAAGATAATAATTATAATGAAGGCTAATAGATAAATATTACAACGGTAAAACTAATTTTAAGTATGGTATGAGCTAAATAAGCACTGATATACCAACCCTACCCATGCGGAGAAAAATATTTTTATTGGGCTTAATATCACTGTTTACTATCATATTCACTGTTTAAATTTACCAAATTAATATCATATTACAAGAAATCGTGTACAATGAAAATGACCTGTATGGGTGTCTGATGGTTGACATAATTATATTTTCGTCTAAAGTTTTTAAGAAATTCACTAACAACTGTACATGTAAATAAAAGATTCTTTCGAAAATATCTAACTTTAACAGCAGATAGCATTATCTGATGAAAAAGGTAGGTGAAAGTTTACCTAAAATATTATATCCTTTGATACGAAAATAAAAATTCGACTTCACCCAAAAAAAAATAAATAAAATTCATTAGTTTAATCCTTCGGAAAAAGGTAATTGAGAAATATGAGAAAAAATTACCATTTTAATACACTGATCCTGCATTGAATAGGCAATACTTCACAATTATAAATTTTTATCATACTACGAAATTACTCATATTTCTGAAATATTCGTGTCTCTAAGGCTCTGCCCGCACCACTGGGTAGCTCGAGTGTTTGGAGGAAGCGCAGGATCGAAAAATGAGTCTGGAGAAATGAAGATGTAGAAACTTTGAAAAACCAATATGTAAGGGAGCGATGACGAGGAGCGGAAAGCGAAATATCGAAAACTGTATAAATGAAATTGATATGCTGACTCAACCAAAGAAAACGACGAAAACGTTTCCATTAAAAGGATCTGAGATAAGGGGAATAATCAAAGCGAGATAGGAAAGGAGTGTCAGGAGGTAAAAAAATATATATTCAAAAATACACACCAACAGACACACACACACATGAAGTCACACACATTCCGTTAAGAAGGCCGTGAGGTGGAATAGGGGAAGCGAAATGGCGCCCCCTCCCTTTCTCTCCCTCCCTCCCTCCTTTTTCAGTTGCTACGGAAAGAATAATAAACGGAGAAGTGATGGTGGCTCATTTAAAACTCAAATTTTTTCGTCGAACAAAAGGAGAGAAGTTATAAAACGGGTTTGTGAGAAGGAATAGATGGGAGGGTGGGTGGGTGAGTGGAAGGGGGGATCGAGGGAGCAATGGAGTCTCCTCCCTCTCCTCATCCCTGGGAGCGAGGTGCGCGCGCTTCAAATTAAAACAAAAGAACGAAGAAATTGCCCGACTAAGGGTTTTCCGGTGCACGGAGCAAGACATGTTTAGGAGACTTCCTTTCGCATACATTTACGTCCAAGAAAGAGGGAGCGAGTCTACTCCGCCACCTCACACCCTCCTCCCCCGTTGAAAAATCCTCCCTCCCTCTTCCTCATCACCTCTCGATTCCCCTCCTCCCTCCCCCCTTTAACTTCAAGGGGGGTGGGCGAGACCCCTGGGAATGGGGGAGAGGCCAAAGGCTGGGGAGGTCAGGGGAGCGGAGGGAGGGTCGGAGGGAAATATCTGGCGAGAGGGCGCCATGCCTCGGTGACGTCTCAAGAAGCAATTAACGCAATTTTTACGCTTTCTTTGATTGCTCCTGAATTTCGCGTTCTATGAACTATGAAGCACCGACTCGTTTCATTTCCCCCGCCCTCCATTTCCGCTCTCTAGATCGCATTCTCTCCCTTGACTGGCTCAGCGGTGTTTCCCGCAAGGTGCCTGGCCACAGTTCTTTACAATTGGGACGACATCTTCGGTAAGAGTCGTTATTTATGACGCTTAATTCTAAGTCTTCGGGTTCAGCTCTAATGCTCTCCCTCCACGTAGTCTGTAAGGGAAAAGGTTTTGCAATGAAAATGTAAGAAAAAGCTGGTCAGGCTGTTTGGTTTGATTGACAATATCTCTTGGAGGTAATTTCATATTTCGTGATTTAATTATTCTCCACTATCATTAGCAATGCTTTTCTTACTACCCTTAATGTAAATAGTTGCGCATTCGTTACCCAAAATCGCACAATGTTGATTCAAATAGAAGAATGATATGAATCATTAAGTAATGTTAGGCTGAATCTATGAAATGCAATTAATGCATGATATTTTGTACATATGTACCTACAAGGACCCACTATAGGTACAGGCAGAAATTAGATGTTTCCATGAACTCAGTAAAGATTAGAAACGTTGGTAAAATGCTGTTTCACAGGTGTAGCTGCTTGATTAGCTTGGTTGAATATTTTAATCTGCTCGGCAAGAATTTTCATTGACAGTTTGTATTGAAAGGAAACGGTTTAAGTTTACGTAATCCAGGAGAAAGAGTCGTATAAGTAAACAGTTTACGGTGGGAATTGAATAGTCATACTGTAGAAATAAAAATTTAGGAATCAATTCACCTCTACAACGAATCCCAATTTTGGTAGTTATAAGTTATTCATAACGTTTGAGTTTAGAACCTAAATAAAATTGCTTAAAATCGATGCGGGAAATGGAATTGGAAAATTTTTTCAAAGGAAGATATAAAGTCGATTACTTGTAGTGTCATCACAAAAATATTAACTCTTAAGGACGCAAAACATGACTGCCAGTCAATAATTAAGTTATAAGTTGGTTACGCCATAAAAGCTAAACGCATAACAAAACATTCCGGGGTACCTTTGACGATGATATGATCTAGACTGGATGGTGGATTTCCAAAGATAATGATAGAGAGCTCACTAATTTACCGAAGGGTTGTGTGATGCATGGAAGGAATTTAAATTTACAGTGAAATATGTGAAAATGTAATTACGATTATTTCTTCAATCCGAAGATCTATTGATTTGAGCCCACGCTCATTTTTCCCTATTCAATGATAGCTCTCAGCTTTGATAGCTTTTCCGTTTAACACCCCATATTACTCGTCTACGCATTCGCCCCTTGGGCTTCCTCGTGGAATATTTACTCCTTATTTCTCTTCTTTATGTTCCGTTCGAATTCATTGTTTATTGAAACAGATAATGCATAAAAATGTGAAGCTCTTACATAAGAAAATACGAAATACCGAACATATACGTTGAAAACACGATAAAAGTTGTTTCTTTTTTCCGTTGGCAGATGATAATAATTATCTCCACTATTTAACAAGCCAATGCATTCACAAATATTTTTACAACACCCGCAATTATATACCTTTAGCGAACAGATATGATAAATAAGGAATATAATATGCGCATGCATGGTCAGTCCTAAAAACTGGATTTGGTTCAGGTTTAAAAGTTGTAAATGAGAAAACCACACAGATATCTGATGTGATTAGTTATCGAAAATAACTAGTAGGGGAAGCACACACAATAGGTGATACACGAATAAAATATTCTTCAATGGACATCGTTCATTGGATGAAAAAAGAAACGACGTAAACACCACGGTAGTGCCACTTTACAAGGAGACGGTAGAGAGCTCGCCAAAACAAAAAATAAAGCAGAGAAAGTGAATACCGAACTCATACCTTGTCGAAAGTGCTGTGACTCAAGTTTAATAATTGGACGGGTTTATAGACGTGAATGGACTAGCTGCTCTATTGGATTTCGTCCGCAAACCAGAAATCTCTCTAACTCATACATACAACTGGCGATTCAATGTCGTGAGCAATGTTTATTGTGGAAAAAACTCCTCCTATACCTACTATGTTTACATTTCCACTGACGAAACGTAGAGTATGAAGGGGAAAACCTTTGGCACTGTCGTAGATATCAGGGAAATTACACCGCATTAACATGGAACTCTATTTACAGCCAATCGTCTCAAGTAAAGTAAATGCCAGTCTAGCTAAGATATTCCCTTGGCGAATCTGGCAAAATAGAGCATACCATTGAATCTCAATCACTTAAAATACCGTTGTCACTGATTTTGCGCGACTAAATGGGAAGCACTTCGTAAACCTCAATGGAGTGCGACGGTTGTCTCGAGGGCAAGCAATATAGCTACTGACAAAATTCGTGATATAGAGAGAAATTGGAAATTTAGGCCTCATGAGTTCACCTCCGTGAACACGAGGCCTTCCTAATTCCTACTTAAAGAATTAAACGATTAATGATGATTAAGATTAAAAGACAGAGCTCTAAAAATTGTTAAACATTCCATAGGTAACCTAGATCAGATGTAAAAGCTAACAACCCATTCGTAGTTAGGTCAAGGCCTTGACAATTTACTACAGAAGAATAGCCAAGAATTTTCCTACGCCACAATTCGTCACACAATTATTTTCACCTTAAAAGCGTTGTGGTTCTAGAAACACTCAAAAGGCAGAGGGCATCATAAAGTGCTACGACAAAATTAATATTCGCGATAAAAGTCGGAATTGTCATCTGAAACAAAATCTGCATTTAGTTCATTCATTAAATATAATTACTTCGTCCTATCTAAATACTAAGGATTAATCTGAAATATCAGGTATTAGTAGTTTTATTTTTAAAGTACATTAAGCCTTGTGTAATCCGTGAAAATGATCACAAAGGAAAGTAGGCGCGTGCGTCAAAAAATAGAGATTAGCTTACAACATTAACATGGAACTTGCATTGCAAGTTTGCAACATTGCAAGTTTGCAACATTGCAAGCATGCAACATTGCATATGCAAAAATATTTCGAATGCCATTAATTAATATTTCAAAAACAAAAAAATCGCGCTGCATAGTTGAAAAAATGGAACTGCGTTATTTATGACCCCGAGGAGTCAGAACACTTTGACAGCCGTGTATCTCGTATTTTACAAATGTACTGCACACATTCGTATTCCCCCATTCCTGCGAGTCCCTGGGTTCCAATGAACCGGGGTTATAAGCGGCCCGCGATCGTGGGTTCGGCCAAACCCGGCGCGGCATGGACCATAACTCAGGACAAAAGCGCTGCGGAGCAATTTCTGATTACAATGGTAAGCACGGCCGGAAATCTTTTGCGCGCCACACTGCGTATATCAATATTCACGATTTCGTTAATGAGAAAAGGGAGTGAAAGAAATAAAGAAGGAACCTGTCGGGGACCGAGATCTCCGCGAGCGACGGGGAGGGAAGGGAGGGAGGGAGGGTGAGGCCACCGGAGTTCCGGAGGAAGGGTTTTTTAGCGGGTGCGAGGGGGAGAGGAAGGGGGTCGCGGAGAGGGTGGAAAGGTGGGGGTTGAGAGGCGGAGGAAGGAAAGATAAGTTAGGCAACGGCCCTTGAAATATGGGGGCAAATCTCCCCCATGTTAATTCCTTTATTAATCCCATTTCGAGACTGCTCCCGGCCGGGTCTTTCTAAGGGGGGACGCGCGGGCACGAAATCGTTTCCTTCGGTGGCTCTCTCCTCCACCCCGTCCTCCCAAAAAACGTCCTCCTCGTCCCCCATTCGGGCACAACAGCGATCCCCTCCTCCAAACTTCCTCCGTTCCTATCTCCGAATGCTTAGGTATCTGCCTGTCACATTCCACCTGCCGGCTCACCTGTGTGTGCAAATGGAGGCCAAGGGCATGGGATTAATAAACGAATGCCGTTTGGCGAAAGAGTGACTGCGGAACGTATCGAACTGAAGAGCGGTGAAACTGCTGTGATTGTTTATTATCGTGGGATGGCTTCCACTTTCTTTTGGGGAAGGATATCAATTTAACAAATTAAAATTCCTTTGGCAACAGTTCATCCTTGCACCCTTCCATCACTTGCTCTTTCTGCCAATCTGAGGAGGGCATGCGAGGAACGCTCCGGGATCCTGAATCACTCCCTTAGGGGTGTAATTTCCACATATTGTGACGCCTTTGCTATTTGACTCCACGGTTAGATTCACAACTTCAAGAGTCGACTTTTATAAATGAACCATTAAAACTGAAATTATTATATTCTTCAATACTATTTTTTTTCTCTTAAAATTATCATTAACACCTGCCATAAAGTTTTCCAACAGCAAAGAGTTTGTTTTTAAAAGTTACGAATAGCGCTGATTTGAGGGTAATTGCAGTGTACACCGCATATCTCTATTATCTGTCACATCAAACCTTTCTTAACCAAACCGATGCGTGCGATGCGCTTTTTTCTTCTGTTATTTTTTTAACTGCTATATATTTTTATGAATAGTATTTGCAGACAGTTGCACTATAATTTTTTTTGCGGTACTCTTGTATCGCGTACCAAATTTAATTCTTTCCTAATCTGAGGAGAAACTCGCTTGTAGGATGGGCTTGGTTACTGCGAGGCTATAGGTACAAATTCTAAAAACAACGACACGGGAAACTGCGAAGGCGAACTTTAGAACGCTGCGCCGCCTATTTATTCTCAGATAATTCATCTATTGCCCGGAAAACTACTTCAGCCATTGTTTGGTTGAGAATTACCAGAGGTCCCACCTGTATTCGAAATGGGGAGATTCCAAACGGAAGGTAAACAAATTAAGCTACATTCACACAGTTTCACCTCGTAGGACAAAATTTTATCGTGGCGACAGCATATTGACGGATATCAGATCAAGAATGGGATAAAACCAATTGGCTTCCTGAACCATTTAAATCAATATCCTCTATAAAAGTCTTCATCGCGATTTTTAGAACGAACATAACCATTAAGACACTTCCTGCTTCACCTCCTGGATTCACTTAATTTTCCTCAGCGTATTTCCTCCCTCGACATTTTTTTCAGGACGTAATTGAGTCTACGAATTCCTGTGGGTATATCTTACGGAAAGGGTTCTCAAACCGTTGATGTTAATCAGTCCTTCGAATGCGGTCTCGGTTGGGTTAGACTCCCTAAGTTTATACGCTTGAAAGAATCAGACTTGTATCCGCCACGCAACTTCTCGAACAGTTTTGAACAATGCCCGCTTGTCTAGTTACATTCAATATTCCTTAGAAAAAGTTTCTTAACTTTGCATTGATTTCTAAATATTTTCCTTTAACTTCAGCCATTGCTAATCTTATACCCTACCCGATTTCAAAATTCTAGTGTCATTAATGATTGGTACTTTAATCAAATAAACATCTTTGATAACTACAATCTAAAAAAATGGCTGATTTTGGCCCTATTTGACCAAATTGTTACCCAACACCCATTTAAAAGAACTGATATCTTTACAATAATTTAGCATTTTTCTCCCTTATTAACTACTATGTACAGTATAACGAACGTTTTTACGTGAAATTGCTGTGCCTTTACTTAACCTTTCACGATAAAAGAATTCCACTAGGCCAAGCCTGAAACGAATTATTCTAATACAGTATATTCACGAATTCACAAATATACCGTCAAAGTAAAGCATATATAAAAAAACGTACTGTGAAATACAGACCAATGGAAAAACTCTAATGCAGCTATACCTATTGTCATTAGAAGTCTCTAAATGAGAAATCTACTTACATATACACCCTTCAAGCCGTTCGCTTTGGGGTTAGGCACGATCGAGAATAGCTGGGTATGAAGTAACAAAACGAAAGTAACTCTTTCTTACTACTTCCTTGCACACTGCCCTATCCGTGCTTACTTCCTTAGCAACCTACTTAGAATTATAAATTGACTTTTGCCTCTGAGAAATGGGCCCTTAGTAAAAAGGGTGTGATTTTTCCGTGCCCTGCTCTGTCCCAAGACCTACCGTCACCCGCAATTGAATCAAAAGATTACCTACCCCCTTCACCTGCTACCCTCGCCGTAGCCGCAATGCAAAACATCATTTCCCCCCCCGCATTCCTCCACCCACTCCCGCCGCGCCCGATGTGTCAACTCCCCCGTTGTAAGAAGGCGGAGTGGGGGAAGGA
>LYUA01003487.1:3753-18014 GCA_002093875.1 Calopteryx splendens
AATGTAAAAGCATTCCCTATGAATAATTCTCACGAGATACAAGTTAAATGAACAAAACACCGAGAAGGCGCTCAGAGCCTTCGGTAGCAAGTCTCACGCTACTCACATTCTCTATCAATGAATAAAGTGGAGAGGAGTAAACTTTAGAGGATTACGTATATTTCCTATTTTCAAAAAATCCTCATCCCATTTTTGCTCGGTGCCTTGCATGACAAACATGACAATTACTTTCAATTAGTGGCATATTATATGAACGGTATATTATAAGCTCGTAATCCAACAGCTGGATCTAGAAATGTCTTCAAAGCTATGGTGGTGATGTAAATAGAGTATTTTTCGGCAGTTGCGAGTGAATGATGAAAGCGTGCATGACTTTTCGTTCTCTTGAACCGTTAGAAGAGCCCTAGGGGAACTCTGATGATTCTAGGAAACCGTCAGGTTTCGTCATTTGAGGAGTCAAAATAAGATAACTTTGAAGACGAGACTCTGAGTAGCATGCAGAATAATTTCACGGATAGAAATCTGTAGGATTAAACCTAACAAAATTATGTATTAATACCATTATTATTATTGATTAGTTAGTAGACCATTATTTCACTTCGCCCTAATTTTATCAGCTCTCACGTATTTATTTAACTCCACTGAATTTCATTTTCTTAGGATAGGAGACGTAAGTTTTTGGAAGGCCCCAGCGTCGTCTTGACAAAATATCAACGTTTTTCTGCTCTCCCGAAGAATTCGTCAGGGTCGAACATTGACGCAGAAGAGAAGAAGGAACGTTGGTGCTTTAGCAAGACGACGCCTCGGAGTCCTAAAAATTTACGTCCCCATTAATGGATCGCGAAAGCTTTATGGTTATTAGGGTTTTAAAATACATGGAAAGACAATTAAAATTCTGCAGACCATTTGTCACATGAATAAGACTCTTACAATAGAAAGGGAACAATAAAATGTACGAAGAAAATCAGCCGGAATGTTTCTACGAAAATCATTTACCTATCTGAATTGTTTTAAGCTCGTCAGTGGAATAAAAATCACGTCGTAATCAAGTACTCAAAACAGTTTTTATTTGATTGGTGAATGATATTAAACTCATGCTCACAACACCGGAATAAATATTATCCCTTCAAATGCAAAAGACAGAAAAATCAGATGAATCGGTTTACTGGCATGCCTGGCATGCATACAAAATTGTACAAGAAATTACAGCATATAGATTCGGTGAACGATCAATACTACTGAACAGAATAAATGATGATGCTTCGTAGATATACGAACAGAAAAAAGGAAGCAAATGTTTTTTGTGAATGGTCAGCATTCTATCTCTGTTCGTTCAAATAATAGGGATTAAGATTTGAAATGGCGTATCAAAGCGTCATAATCACAACCCTTTGGGAATATAAATAATAAGAATCAACGGAGAAACATAAACAAACTTGCGTTTATTCAGGCAGTAAGCAAATGTGAAAAAATAGGGATCGCCCGTCAATAATGCTTGACACTGAATACGTCGGAAGTATTTACGACCTGTCAAATAAAGTGCCAAATAAAAAAATATTTCCTGAGAAGAGTCAATATTTAATTTATACCACAATGTTCTAACAAAATGTGAGAGTTTCTGGAAAATGACAACCTAAAATAGGGATGCCATGCTACACTAAGGCTTCAAGCTGGATTGAAACTATATACCTTGCATGCAAATTAAAAAATGTAGATATTAGAAAATGCAAATGTAGATAATGCAGAATGAAAATGTGTACCTATTGCCATATTTATGGGATTGAGGCATGCCACGAATTTGTCACGCTCATAAGGAGAATAATAAGTTGCATGCCTGGCAAGTTAATTTTTGCTTCCAAACTGCGCAGCACACAAATTTTAGCAGCAGATTTCTAGTCAGAGAAGTGCTTCACTAATTTTACGGAAGTAATATGAGAACTCTCCAAATCCTGCGCGAAGTAAACTTATTTTTTATTTCCAGAACAAACCACATTTCTAGTTTGTATTTTATGCCTCAGTCTTCTTTTCTTAAGTTTCAGTATTTTTTTCTGCTTTTCCGTATACGCCTGGCACGCTAACGAAATGGTTTTGGCTGACTTCCAAATAGATTTCAGAGATTTGAAGTTTGAAGACAGTATTCTACATGCTTGGTGATGTTCTTTAAGACACTTTATTCGAAACATCTATTCAAAATGTAATTCATAAGAAAATTGCTATATTTTAAAAGGTAAAAGGATAGCCAATTAGCAATTTGAATTTTAAATTACCCTCCCTTTCTTTATAATTTGGGTGAATTTAACATTTCATTCAATAAGAAAAACATAATTTCAACCCTTTATGATTAACTGAACTTCTACAGTGAATATGAACTGTAGAATGTAAATATAAAATGATGCACCTATTTTATAGATTAATTTTAAAGAACTCCCTGTGAATAGTTATGATATTATCTATGAGATCCCTTCAATTTTGCACTAAACAGTTTTCCAACTGAAAAGAGTAACGTTAAACTTAAGGGGTTTCCAATTAAATCGCTCTCTTTGACTTATTAATATTAGATGGATATCTGAAAACTTTGAGAGTTACGGAAACCTATCAATTTCCCAGCATAGTTCTTAGTTCTCACCCAACACAATTAAAATTCAATAAACTCCATTTCTTCTGAATGAAGCGTGAGAAATGGAGATGCGAAGCAGCTCCAGTCCTCTCCAGCCCATACAATATCTTGCAGGTTTTATAACAGGTTTTAAGCCAATATATGAAGTTATAAAACATCTGAGTAACCAATTTCATGGCCAAACAGAATATGTCGCAATAAGAAGACTTCAAGGTGAAGGGCCCTCTGGCATCTATGACCTCCATGACAGTAAAACAGAGGAGACTGACTTTTAATATCGAGATCTTTCCAATTTATTTTCATGGCCATTTAATGCGAGTAAAATACGTTCGAATTAAGTCTACCAACGCGTCCAATGATTCCACGTCAACTTTATTAGAGACAAACAGGCGTAAATTCCTCAAAATAGACTCGGAAGCGCTGTTAAAAGATCTATTTGCCTTATTTAAAGTTTAATAGGGACTGACACACTTACCGACTCTGCCATCCAGCCGTGAAATTTGGGAACTTCCGATTTGCCGCGCAGTCTCTAACAAGGAACTGACGTTAATGAGAAAAAGGAATTTTGGCTTAGCTCACAAAGAAACGCCACTTTTAAACGAAGAAAAATAAGCCAAACTTTTTTCTCAAACGGTAAGAATATAGTAGCATTCCAAGCGGTGTCATCTACCTCATTTAAATATTAGGGTACTTTTTATAAATACATTTTTTAGCCAAACCAAAATTTACGATTTTGCTCTGATAAAGACGTCAATATTATAACGTTTATGATTTCATGAATTAAAAATGCCATTTATATCAGCTTCTTCTGGAATCATCAAGAAGGCCCATAATTTTATCATTGTTTTATTTTAATACGGAAATTAATGGGGTGAAATCAATAAAAGAGCGTTGCACATTGTGATAACGACTGAAAAAAGCTGGTAAAAATTAATTGACGCCTTTTCGGAAAGGAATTACACCATTTTATAATTCATTTGTAAAGCACCTTGTTCCCAGATTCTATTTTAGACTTTTTTTTAGTATTTACGCATAAAATATATCACAAATATTAAGTGCATTATAACCTCAAATTTGTTAAAACATCCAGATGATAGTCCAAAGCATCATTTTCATTTTTCTATAACATTTGACTTATAATGATGCTTCCTGATAATGGAATCAGTAACACATGAATCAAATTTGCATGCATGTACAACGATTTGAAACAAGATGCGAAAGGTGTGGCCATCTTAGAAAAAATCCATGAAGGAACCACCTTAAAAAATCTCTAACGCGTAGGTTACAAGATAAAGATAAATAAATGATTTTTTTTAAATTGTAAATTCCTGCCGATTTGCGAAGACTAGATTGCACACAGCGAAGAGAAGCGACAGCCGGGTAGAAAAAGATGCATATGGAAAGAAAGTGCAGAAAAGGACGACCCCGATTGAGGAGAGAGTGAATGGGGGCAAGAACATGGAAATAGAAGAGGAAAATCTCTATGAGAAGGAATCCGACAAAGTTTCAGACGGATCAGCCAAAATTTTAACGATTAAACTGCTGTGGAAGGCACTGCCTAATGGTCAGTGGTGGAAGGGAAGGCCGTTCACGCAAACGAAAGTCACCAAAGGACTTCACTTCGAACGAGCAGGATCGAAGGGGCGAGATCGTTTTATTTTTAATCTCAAAATAAGTAAGCACTTGAACTCTCACAATCGACATACGGAAAATTATGTATCGGCCCTGCTGTAAAATACCAACATAAGCCACACATTTCGTCTGGGTCGCACTTTAATAAAATTTGGTGTGGGAAGGAGGTAGTACGAGGATATTTACGGTGTGGGGAGAGGAGGGGCCAAGAAGTGACTAGGCCCAAAGGCTGTTTCGTGATTTATGGGCATCCCCCAAGACACGCTGCGACGCAGCGATCTGTGGAATTTCAACGAAATGTGGTCGGTAAAATGAAATGGGAAATTAAAAGTAATAATGTTTACTGTATGCCATGTCTTAATTAATCGACACAGAAATACTCATGAAGGAAAAAATTACCTAAAATGTTAATGACTATTAAATTATAATTTCCGCGTTGTAACAAGAAGAAATTGAAACACGTGCATTTTAGAGGAATCAATATGAACACAGAATTTAGTAGTATTTAAATGAACAAAATAACCAATATATCGCCATAATGTTTAAAAAGCTAATTCCATAAAGACAATTGTAACGCAATGCACATGCGTCCCCAGAGTGTCACGCAATTATTATTATATTATTAGACGCACGTGATTTGGAATGGGAATCGAGCTAGAAAATCGAAGACTCAACTCTAAATTAAACTAGTTGAAAAGGTACCAATCATGCGCTTTTACTTGCAACATTGAAGAAGTAATCCAACTCCCACATTGGGAGTTGGATTACTTCTTGGCTGGCTTTTACTTCTATTGGCTGATCGGCAATAATGATAAAATTAAATAAATAGCCTGTCGAACCGAATTCATTTTATCCTCGCACGATCTAAGACTACATCACAATAAGAGTGAAACGCTAGCAAGTACACCCATTTAAAGGCTTTCCCTTTTCTTTTAACTAAATACTGCTGTCCTAACATATTCTGCCCATGCGGCAGGAGGTGTTAGATAGTCGGTTTCCGGAGTATTGTGTAGATTTATGCTTCAAAAGGGGGAAAATGTCGACAGTCAAGTCCAGGAAACTCCACTAGGCCCAAGAAAAGGTATATACAGTTCCATGCAATACTTTTTTTTCATTTAGTGACCTATCCTGTAGGGCACACCTTTTGCAGTATTAATACACAATTTTCGGCCTCATTTTGGGAAGTTGTACTTTTAACCTTCGTCCAGCCATTTTGAATCGACCGTATATTACCAACATTGACGCTTATAAACGCCACGAAAACCTTTCGTAGTAAAAAAAAGTTTCCCACGAATAAGTGTTTCATTTATAATGATGTAGAACATAAAGCAAGCACGCTTGACGAGCTTAAACTTTCATTGTAAATAATTAATGAAGAAAAAGGAGTTAGTATTTGTAAGTAAGAGGGAAACTCTATCAATGTCACGACATTAAAGATCAAATAATAAACAGATCTCAAATTCGGACTCTAAGGCAGGCTATTCCTAAAGGAAATAAACATTTGAGGTCATCAAACTTCCTTCCCACAAAATAGACGAACGCCACAGCTGGTCGTCGTCCAAGGATATCGTTTGCTTTCAAATAACTCAGTCTTTTCGTCTTGGTTCTATTAATGCTTAACTATAGCACACTTCTACAAATTCACACTATACATTCACGTCACCTGGACTGGAAATAATCAAAGAATGGTCACCCTAACAAAGGATGAAGTAGGACAAATAGCTGGCGGCCAATCTGGACGAGCTCTGCTTCATGCGAATAAATGCGTTTCATTGTGCAAAGAATTAATTATCAAGGAAGAAGAAATGGATAGATTCTGAGAATTAAAACGGCACCTCGCCTAGTCTTTGTGCCAACGCAGCCGAAAATACTTATCCAGAGACATCCGGCTCTAAATTCTTATGGCACGCTTTTCTGTATTCTCTGTATAATGCGGATCAAGAAGTTTTTCATTTGACGAAAAAAACTCTTAATTTGGTGCATGACGACATACAGATACGAGTTATTTTTTGGCTAATAGCGAAACTAAAACTGTGTCAATATGCATCTACGAATCGCTTCCTATCTTGTGAAATACAATATATTGCGTTAAAATTTAAGTATTTCATTCAAATATACATTTTACCCTAAATAAAAATTTCGGAAATTTCAAAATCATAAAAATAATTTTCACCAAAATGTGTCACCCATTTTATCCAACCCATCTCCCCTTCGTAGACTTCTACTCCAATATTTTCATGGTGGGCTTCCCAACACACCACAGTCATTCTGCTTGTGGAATCTCCTAATGTTTTTTTGGAAACAAATGTAGATGAATCAAGGACCCCACCGACCAGAACCTGACCAAGACCAGAACCCTGATCCTGAAGAGTATCCTTTATTGCTAATCTCCTCTTTTCCCAGATTTCTTGTACGCATTTTGAAGTTTCCTGCGAAGCCTCATTACATTTCATTGCCTTATATTTCTTTTTTTCCAGGAAATTTCAGATATTCATGGCCCTCTGTGGGGCCATAGCCTGCGCAGTCGCCTCGTCGGAACCTGATGCGGAGCGAATACCCATTGGAAGGGGTTGGAGGGAAAAGGACATTACGGGCTCCGTCAAATTCTCGCCGGTGCAGAAGTTCGCTCGCTTCACCGAGGTAGTCCCAGAGGGCTACAGTGTCCACGAGCCGCCTCCGCTCATTAATGGTAAGAAGGGTAACGTGCCAAGTGCCTAATTATATTAACGGGAAGAAAGGAAATAAATTTTTTCTTCATTATATTTTCTTGTGTGCCATGAGGGTAGTACGTGCGCAGGGCCACTGTCTGGAGGGTCCCAGGTTCAAATACCTGGCAAACCATTAAACGACCTCATCAAGTCAAACCAAGTGGTGTGAAATCACAGGCGGTACAGGGAAAGGAATCCCCATATTCTTACTGTGTGCATTTCACACTCCTTGGGATGAGTGGTGAGCGAATCCCATTAAATCTCATTTTTAGTTTTAGCTCTTAATTTTCTAATTACTCAATTATCAATTTCTTTCGCTCTGGCTGGTTTTTTGATATGATTCCCATTGATATGATTGCTATGATATGATATGATTGCTATGATTCCCAATCCTTCGTCCGCTCTCATTCATATTGGTGCATAATCTGTCTCGTTTTAATTAGGTACATAAACAGGAAAATATTTTGCTTAAAAGTGAAACTAATTCAATTTCAACTCCTCAAATTTCACCTCTCCATTTTGTCGAGAATCTTTTCATTGCATACTCGACGATTCATTTCTCCTAACCTACCATCCTCATTTCCAATAAAAGCACGGACAGCGTTGTGCATGAGCTCCCAATTGGTCGACCAAGCGGCGGTCGCGGTCACTCGGCTTGGAGTGGGTCTTCTCGATTACGAGACAAAGTGCTCGAACATCAGCTGTTCAATCTACCAAACGTAAAGCGTTCGAGCGCAACCTTGAATCCAGGTTTCTAGCGAGCATTTTCATTGGAATTGCGCATCTCAACTTGGGGCTAAGTTCGGGTCGGGTTCTACCCTAACCTAACTAAAACCAACATTCGAAATGATTCGGCTGCGGTGATGGTAGTTTGTCAGGTCTGATACAGAAGGTTATTTTTAATAAATAGTGGCGGAAGGACAAACGATCCACACTTTATTTACCAAGAAAATACGGTCAATTTCAAATTTCGAGTCCCGTTGAGCAACGAGGAAAAAAATGAACATTCAGTATGTACGATAAGTGTAATGCGAAGATAAATTAATGTAGATTCACGATTGGAATGTAGGCACAAGGAATGTAGGCTGGGGAGGTTGTTTATCATTTTAAATACATTGCAAGTAAAATCTTTACGCTACAACATGTCTCCGCATCTCTCGAGATTAGAAGTTGCAATATTCTCGTTAGCATTTTTCACCTGGGGGTGTTAATTGAATACTAGTAATAACTTACGGGTGGAATCCCGCTCTTTATTTCACAAATATTTTCTTCTCGTTACGGAATTTTTAGACTGGGGTTTGCGATGCCTAGTTATAATGAGCACAAACTTAAAATCTCAAAGAAAGAAATCAGTTTTTCAATTCCTAGTCAAGACTAAACCATCAGTAAATATTCTTTTTGACTAAAACTGTCAAAGTGTGTGAGAATAAATCAGATATGGTTCCAGTTGTAGGAGGGCATTTTTAATTATAAAAAGATTATAAAATATTAACTTTCCATTACAAACATATAAATTTAAAGTTCACATTATCCAACTATATAATAGCTTTAAGAAGATATTATATAAAAGGATCCTTGATGCACAAAAACACAATGAGAGCAAAGAATAATTAAAAAAATAGAAAGAGATGACAACTCAGAAAGAGAACTGACTTATTATCAGCAGCAATAAGTTCGACAAATCCATGATGTGTAATCTAAACAAATGTATAGAAGAACACAAAAAAATTTCATATCTTTATAGAATCAAAGACTTATCAGGGAAATTTGACCAGACAAGTAGAGAATGTTTTCAATTTTACTTTGATAGGAAGTTGGATGTCTTGTGATGTATTTGCAAATAATTGAGTAACTTTATTTGATGGTTGGAACACTTACTGCACACAAATTTATGCATCTTTCCCTGCTGCAAGGAAATTAATAAGATGTGCAAAGGGAGTAGAATTCAATGGCTTCAGGATAAACTTTAAGAAAATTTCACAGAATTCTTTACATTGAACAGTTCCATCCCCGGTCATTGTAAATAAAAGGCAGTGAAATTGTGTATAGCTATTTCATTCAGTGTAATGCGAGTTATTTGCACTGCAAGAAAAATATAACCTTACCAGGTTTCGGGTCAAGACTACTGGTTCATGCACACAAAAATTTAGTCACAGGTCAAGTTATAACATGGCTCTGAAGTAATTTTCCTGGAGATTTCTTTAAATTAAATAAGGAATAAACAAAAAAGCTAAACTAAGAGTACCACTTAGTAGGGGCATAGCCAGCCAAGCAATTCTGCAAGGGCCCACATCAGAATTGAAATTTAGTTTTCATTTTGATGGAAAAATTTGTCTTAAATCATCTTCAGAAGTCATAGAATCAACCTTACCCTGCCATTATCTAGTTATCACAATAAGCTGTGCGATAAAATAACTACAAATAGTAAATAATTTTATTTATTCAACAGGTCAAGCTGTCCCTGTGGAATTCTCCGTGAGCGTGAAGAATATTCCAGACGTTAATGAATTGAAACAGGTAAAAAGAATAGCAGTGGAGTGAGTACACTTTTCCAATATTAATGAATTAGGACAACCAAGTCCCTTCAATCACAAAACATAAAAAGTGGCATTAGAGATTCCTAACTTAGTACGCAAAAAAAACATCGCCATGAAAACTGTGTTCAGTAATGAATAATTCCTTCAAAATAAATTTATTTTTAACATTTTAAATAAGTTAACATGCAACTTGATTGGTCATCATTATATGTCATCCATCAAAAGTAAAAAAACTACATTGGCATAGTATCCTTCAAATTTCTAGATTCAGATTTAGTTCACATTAATATCAATATGTAACTCACATATTGTAGGGCTTAGTACAAGGTGGGCTCTAACCTCACCTATCTAATCAACCTTTCAATTGATTATTAAGTTTTAACCTATACATATATAAGTGCATGGTATGCAAGAAATTTGTCAAACATATTTAATAGCTATGATTTGATTGATAAAAAATATCTGAAAAGGGTCAAATTTAATGGCTTTGCTGTATCTGATATGAGTGACATCAACTATTACCTTGAGTCTATGGCAGACAATTCTTATCTTACCAGCAAGTAAAATATACTCATTAAAATTGTCTGTCTTATTGATTTTTTAAATGTAATTTTTTTAAATTCAAGTCAAAATTCTCCAATTTTTTAAGCAAACATTAGTACATAGCACCTAGTTTTAGGAGCCCATAAGAGAAATATTTGAGCAATATTCTATTCTGGCAATGTGCAAAATTTTAATTTAAAATTAAAAATAAAATATTCCAATAATTACACTTGTGTAGTCTTCTTAAATTTTGATGCTTATTACAGGAACTGAGTGTTGAGATGAACCTCAGAATCTATTGGAGGGACACAAGATTGTCTACACCTGACCTCGGAAATCAGTCCTCTTATGTTAGTGTTAATCCTACAATTCTGCTCTCAAAAATTTGGGTTCCTGATGTTTACACAGGTAAGCAAAAGTGTAGTTTTTGTAACCATGTAATTTTAGTATTTGTACTTTGACTGCCAATCAAGGTAATACAAAAAGAAATTTCCTGTTGCTAAATATGTTATACGTTGCTATATATGTTACATATTGCATGGAAATAAATATGTGATATTATTATGTGCCATAATATATTGCACAGATGCATGTTAAAATACAAATTGCACAAGATCAGGTAGTATAAAACATAAATTTAATTTTAGACATAAAAAAGCCAATGAAAATGAATGTGACAGAATAACTATGGCCATTTGAAAACTACTAACCATTTCAAACAAAATACAAAATAATGTAGAGTAGCAGAATTTGAGGGAGTAGGGAGCAGGAGGGAAGGAGGAAAAACTAAGAAGGCAAAGGAAAATATTAAGTGACCAAGGAATAGGCATTAAATCGATCTCTGTAGATATCATGCATTCTGTTCCATAATCCCTTCCATGTTTCCTCTCATTTTTATTCATTACAATAGTTGTTAATATTCCAAGTACATATAGGATCAGCGTCCAGCCTAACCAGTCCCAATCCTAAATTTTATAAAAATTTTGTCCCAGTATATTTCCTACAATGTATGTGCATAAATGTTGCATATGCCCATGTTAGTTTGTGTTATTTTCACTTTAGAAATCCATTGTAGGTAAGTATAATGGCAGGTAAATATTTCCAACATGTATGAACAACAATATCATCAAATTAAAATTAAAGAAATATTAAACCATATTTCCAAAGTTCAATAATAACTAATAAGCTAAAGAGTAATTAGGAGTGAAAGGGCTACCTCATGCCCTTCTTTCATTTAAAACCTCCCATCCTAATTCAGATGAGATGTTATGTGCTTCATCATAGCAAATTTTCATAAATCTAGTCACTGTTTGTTACACTTCTATTTTGTGGAGTAATCCATTATCTGTAAAATTGAGTTATAAATTAAAGATAAAATTGGGCATAAGTATTGTTGATACTGTTCAATGTGTACCCATTTAACTCATTCAACTGCTTCAAGGATTCTTCTATTGCTACCTCTATCTATATGATTTAATTTTCTCATGTTGTACAGTTTGCAACTTTGCACCCTGCAATCTAACTGCGATGATTGATATAATTTGATGGGTATCATATAGTGAAATTTAAAGAATAGAGGTAGAGAACATGTAATAATAATAACAACAATGCATGTACAAATATCCATGATCATGCCCTTCATTATCCTTAATACATCATTGTGTCAAAGTATTATTTCTTCAGAATTTTATCAATGTGTCCAAAGTAGCACCTATGTTTTATGTCCCACCTAGCTATCAACTTGTAAAAATAGTTTTCAGCATACACTTGCTTTATTCCATTCCTTCAAAAATAGGCACCATAAAAAATGTTGTTCTCACTGAATCAAGTAAACAAAAAAGTATCTAGTCAACACAAAAAATACAGCCATGGTTGGTTGGGCTTTAGTTCAAGTGTGACAGCTCTGTATAATGACCCAAATGTGGGATGTATTTGGTTTACTATAATAGGGCTAGCCAAACTAATACCAAAGCAAAGTCATTCTTATTTACACATAAGTTAGGTTACAATATGTCGTAATGTATATAAAATATGTAATTAAAAATTGAAAAGCAACTTTCACTATGGACACATGATTTGTTTGTTTGGTTTCTCCATGAGGTTTCCAGTATATTTAACAGGAAGGATAGTTTGCAATAGTAAGGGATATCTAGAGCTTGAAGCATGAAGCAAGGTTCAAAGATTAAGATGGGGTAGTAATTTATTAGAAATGAGTATTAATGCATAAAAAGGGCTTTTGTCACAAAGTGAAAGTTGATTTCTTCCACAGAAAGTGTTGTCTGGTATTATGGAGATGATCCTGGTTGTTAAATGGAGGGGTAATACAAATTGTGTCAAAGTTGAAGTAATAGGATAAACTTTTATGAATAATACATGACCTAACATCAAGATCCAAGGGAATCAGTAAGTCAGAGTGTATGCAATGCAAAACTTTCCTATCCCTATGCATAAACCATTTTACTTTAAAATAAATGACTGTTTTATTTTCATTACATGGCTATAAAAACAGGTGACCTGTTAACATTTCCAAAACTTATTATGCTATCAGAATCTTGTTTTTCCCACCTGATTTTGATAAGTTTTCCCACTGCTTAAATAAATATTATTATATAAATATTAAATATTAAATAAAGAATGAACACATTTTATTTTTATAAATGAAATAATTTTGGTAAAAAGAGAACCCTGATTTTGGAAAACCCAATAAAATTCAATTGCAGCCACATTGTGGCTGGACGTCAAAACCATTATAGCTATTTAGTCTTAGTGTGGTCTCATTTTCTCTGTTGACTGGGACAAACACCCTGAATATTTTATCAAGAATAATTTACGGGGCTTGTAAAATCATTAATATTTCAATTACATCAAAAAATCAGTTTATCCTAATCCTGATTGAATTTTTGCAGTGTGTGAATTACCACCCAGTATTGTTAAGTTCTATGGATATCAATAAAATACATCAAATAAATTAATATAGCAAATATGAATAACTCATTCTACTCTACCTGTACAAGAGTGAAGTCAACTCCCTTGCTAGTGCTGGCTCAAGTATGACTGTTACAACCGCATGCTGGAAAAGTCTTTTTGTAGGCAATGTTTCTCTTCTGTGTGTGTAAACAAGCTGGAAGGTACCTGAAAGGTAGACAACTTCATATGAATAATAGTTATAGTTTCCCTTTGTTCTGTCCTTATATTTAATTTGTAAGACATTTGACACACATTAAGTGGAGGAAAGGGAAAGAGAGAAACTAGAAGGGCTTTTGGAAGAAAAGTAGGGAAGTAGCCTATTAAGTCAGTTTAGTGTTTGTTATTTCGCTGAAACTTGGTCATTGAGGTGTGAAGGTAAACAGAGATAGTAATAGTAACAATAATAAGATGTTTATTGAGGTGAGATTGGCACTATAATAGTCCCTTCTTCCACCCTCTCTCCTAAATAGTAGAATTATATATAGTGGGATTAAGTGAATCTTGACAAAAGGAAAAATTTTAGTTGAGCAGGGAAGAGCAAACAAGGTGATTTGCATAGAAAATTGGTTATAAAAATATTAATGCAATCTACTTTAATAAATTGATATCATATTAATCCAGCATGCTATAATATCAAATACAATAACTTCTGTCCATATTTTAATTAGAATTTATAAACAATGTATCCAATATACACGCATATTTTATACATTCAATTTGTAATGCTGCAGTATCTACCTCCATACACATTTTAAGTGCAGCAAACTCCTATTTTTTCATTTATAATGAGTGATCCCCTCTTAGGTGATCCTAGGTGATCTTAGGTGATCCAAGTTTTTTAAATATTATACATGGAGAAAGTCATGCTTAACCCTCTTACTGCCAGCAGGCCAATATATCAGCCCTCACTCGTTGTGTGAAAACGGTCACAGGCCAATATAACGGTCCACTATGTTAACTTGGAGTAATGTGCCTAATTGTTAAAATAGTAAATTAATTATAAAAAAGATATAATAAACAATAGTCAATATGCAAATTAGAAAATTTACTTTAAAATATCGTCAAAATTGACATAAATACATAATTAATTAATTAAGTTTAAGTACTTAAATTAACCCTTTAAGTGCCAACATCGCCGTGGGCGACATTGGATAATTTTCGTTAAAATGCCAGGGTCGCTCTGGACGACTCTTTTTCCTAAAGCTATAAATGTAAATAAAAATTAAATGATTCTTAATTTTATGCTTTACTCTATTT
>LYUA01003490.1:49409-72542 GCA_002093875.1 Calopteryx splendens
TAGAATAGAATATATTTATTATGTTCTGTGGCAGCTAGGCCACTTGAGAACAAATGACAAGAAGATGACCTAAGATTATATATTTCTATGGGTAGAAGTGTCTTACTTGCTTTCTTGCCACATCAAATATTTATTTGGTAAACACCTACTGTAGAAACTTTTCGAGATATAATATTTAGAAACAATTTATTACCTTCGCAATGTATAATCCCATGTAATGTATTTAGGAATAATTGAATATATTTTGTTTCAAATTTCAAATGTTTGTGATTAAAAACTGTCGTCAAAATATTTATTAACTATTAAAATTTAATTAATTGTCTTTCAAATTTATAGTGGCTCCAGCCTCATTTCAAAATTTCATAAACGTCGGGGTGTTCTTGAAATCGTTGTGACAATCATTCCGCAAGCTTTACGTCAGCAGCACCACAGAAATCATGACCTATACTTCAGAGTATGTCAATTTGAGTTCAAACATAGAGATTTTATTTGGATTCGGTCTGCAGATCACGTGCTCATCGTTTCCTGATGGTATATTGTGTCGCTCTGAATTCTGAGTGGCGCTGAAAATTAAGTCCCCGATCTGCGGCAAGCTGCTAGCAGGACCGCTACGGCATTGTTGTTCGTCGTAACCACTCAACATAGCTTTTCACTAAAAATCATTAGAACAAAAACTTGAATAGAACCGTTCTGCCGCTCACCATTTGTGTCGCAGCCGAAGCCATAGACTGTTTTAAAAGATTTTTATAGAAACTACATAGGATTGAAGTTGCATCTGACTCGGACCTTTTTTGTGAATGTGGCTATCATGAGCTAACTTATGCTAAATTGAGGTTGTCTGAGTAATACCCACATTAAGGGTTGCATTCACCTTGTCATCAAGGGGGCCATATATACTGCTGACTGCCTTTATGATCGGCATTCATCAAATCCCGACGACCATTTGCTAGGAAAAGGATAACTCTTTTGATACCATTTGGGACTGTCAGAAGAACAAAGAACTTTCTAGGTCCTTCGGAGTGAAAGTTGGTTCCAGATTATAGAATATGAGCGATGATTAGTGGTAGCTTTACAGAATTGTAAATTAAAATTGTTGGCCAAGTCTTGGGGTCAAAACTTATAAACATACCCACGATTCTCCTATTAACCAGGTTTTTTTTATATTTTACTTACTTTTTAGTTTTTTATTTACTTAAAAAACTGACATTTCCATTTATTATTCCTTCATATTCAATTTAAATGAATGGATAACACCCAGCATATGCTTCTGCCGTAACATAAATGTGCCTATGGAATTTATACACACGACCGCCCACACTTTATAAAAATATATCAGTTACTAGAGAGGTGTTAATAATACATTAGTTAAAAAATTCAGACTGATTTCCTCTTTTAAGCTGTACTAATCAAGTGATTTTTAAATTTTACAATTCCTCTTTCGCGGTACTCTCTGCAGTGGCGGACTCTCGCGGAATATTCGTGTTTGGTCCAAAAATGACTGGCAATATCCGCCTCAGTTGTAAATTGCAAAGGAGAAGGAAGTTTGAAAGTGCCAAGATGTGTCTGAGGAGTTTACAGTACTTTTATAGCCAGACATCTAAGAATTATTGCTGGAAATTTCATGAGAACTATCTTAGACGGTAGTGAAAGATTATATTCTTTCCAAAACCGTAGCAAAAATGGTAAATAAAAATTCCCTTTCAGGAATGGCGTGAAGAGTATGTGCGAATATATAAAACAACTTACATACAAAACCATGATACATATTTAATGGCTTTAATTATAATATACGATATCGTCTACCTAGGATTTTGCTCATTTAATTATGGCGAATATGGCAAATAATTTTATAGGTCTACAACTTACCATTGTGTTTTCCTTGGCTGTTCAGGACTTTTAAATTTGAAATAGAAATATTTTATTGTTCATGCATATATTTAGGTATACATGCATATAGTAAGGATGAGTTTTTGGTTTAATTTTGCAGGGCCTTTGTAGGTCGAAATAAATTTCGCAACAGCAGTGCAAGGATATGGAGACAAATGAGGTAAAGTGAAATGGGTCCGCTGTACAAGAAGGTGAAAGCACTGCCAGGAAGGAAAATCCATGCACTTTCATAGATACATCAGGAAAAGTATTAATCTAAGCAGAAGAGACTCGGGAAAAATTAAAAGAATGCATAGAGGAACCAACTAAATGGTAAAGATTAGGCAGGTAAATTTAGGCATAGAAAAAGAACATGATGTCCATATTGGCAACTTAGGTCTAGGCATACTGGATTGCAATATAGACAATTCTCTAATCTAATGACTTAAACCATTAAAGGAAATACAATTGAACAAGGGTGTGGGGGCAAGTAACATCCCTGCAGAGCTACCTACTCAAGGGTTTAGGAGAACATGGGCAGAAGAATCTCTTTGTCCTCATTTGTAGCATTAATGAGGGAGGGATAGGAAGTACTAGTAAATACTTCATGAACAACATAAGGAAGATGGAAAGTGATTAATAAGGGGAAGATTAATGTGGGTTTAGAAATGGTAGGGGTGCATGTGATGCCATGGTATTAATGAAGTCCCTGCTAGAAAGAAATATATTGCCAGAATTTATTTGTTTGCTTTAAGGGTTTTGAGAAGCCTTTTAGCAGAGTTAATTGGGAGCTAATAATGAATGTACTGCAGAAGATGGGAGTATAAATGGAGGAATTGGCGGCTTATTTGAAAAATGTGAGAACAAAATTTGTGGGAACGTCACTGTAGAACCTGGATCCTTCAATTTTGAGTGAGGTTTGAATCCCTTTCTGGAAATTGAGGGAACCAGGTGTGAATCCTAGTCCAGGCTAATGATTTGTGCCCTGTGAAATTTCTTGTATTTTTGTGGACACCAGTGGGCGACTGGCAAAGTTACTGCTGTGGCATTTCTTGCAGTTCCTTTAAATTTGTCTTCTAGGCCGACCCATGTGTGTTTAAACAATGACAACCTTCTGGAGTATATATCTGTGTGTTCCTGACTGCCATTACTTTGTCACGTTATATGCTCAGTAATTTGTCAAGTCATTCCTTACATACCTGAACAAAAGCTCATTGTGTGAAAAGATGCCTTCGATGCTTAACTGGCTAAAACACTTCTCTAGAAATTGAGGGATCCAGTTTTCAATCATGATCTAGTTAAATGGCTTTCTGAGAAATTTCTTTCATGCGTGTGCAAACCAGGTGGTCATTCCACTAAAGTTACTCTTGTGGAATTTCACATAGTTGCTTTTAATTGGAAATCAAAAACCTGTGCATGTTTCAGGCTATACGTGTGCAGGTAGTGGATGGAGAATCAGGGTGAGCAGTGATAGAAAGGGGATTAAGATGGGTTTTCCCGTGTCATCCATGCTTTTTAATGTATATGTGAAGGAGCTAGTAAGAGATACATGCAAAGGGTTGGAGGTAAGGATGAAAGTAGGTGGGAACTGATCATAATGGTCAGATTTGTGAATGATAAAGTTTTAGTTAGCCAGTTGGCCAAGGGATTGGAAACATTGCTCAGTACATTAAAGATTCAGTGTCATAGGCATGGGATAAAAGCAATTACAAGAAAATGAAGGTAATTAGTTTATGAAGAAATAGGTAGGTTAATATGAACATTTAAATTTATGGGGCAGCGAAATGGAGCAGGTAGAGCACTTCTCTTATATTAGAAGTGTTTTGGACAGAGGAGGAAAATGTGGTTACGGAATTAAAAGAAGATATGTATCAGGGAAAGAAGGTTTTCAAGAGAGGAAGAGACCTATGTAATCAACGGCAGTAAAGTAAGAAGTCAAGTAAACAAGGACCTTTAGTAAAGGTGTAAAGGAAAGACTAGTAAAGGTTTTGATATGGATTGTGGTTTTTGTATGCCTCCAAAACTTGGTGGTTGAGACAGGTGGAGAAGTGCAGAAAAGGCCTTTGGGATGTGGATGTGGAGAAGGACAAAAAGAGTGAAATGGATGGGAAGAAAAATAAAGAAGTGCTACGCGAGTTGGGGAAGACAGAAGGGTGATGACAGGAAAAGTAAGTGTATGGAGTGATGAGAGGATGTTGTAAACTGTGATGGAGGGGAGAACGTTGGGTAAGCAGGGCAGGGGGAGGAAAAGATTATGTTTATTAAATGGAAGGAATAGCAGTAAAAGGTATGTGGGATTGAAAAATGGCCATTTTTGGTGTAGGTTGTTTACAGTGTTAGGGTCATGTTAGGGGGGGTTAGAGGGATAGTAATGGTTACTCTCTGCTTATCAGAAAACTACCTTAACCAGTAGGCAATAATATATGTTGCTGATCTACTGAGAGTATTCAAGTTATTGGGTCATTCCATGTCAAATTGACAAAGTGTCTGAACTTGATGCCTGAGATTCCAGTGATATTTGGTGCATAAGTTGTGCCCATGGAGTCCATGAAAAATCATCCAAGTTTATAGACTTAATAGTTTTGTTTTTATTTAAAAAATGTGAAATTTAAGCAAACCTTTATGTACAAAAGAGAGAGTAACTCTGCAACCCTTGGTTTTAGAGAAATCATTTTAAAGCTCCTGGAAAAGGTTTTAATTTGATATGTCACACAAGCTTCCTCTGCAGAAACATATCTTCTGACCCACGTTTCCAGTTTTGAAAATTTGAAAAATACCATCGTTTTTTAACTTAAGTTAATAATATGGTTAAAAGTTGATCACAATGTTAGGTTATAGCATTAAATATAGGTAAATACCTTTGAGCAATTTATTTGCTACCTAATTTTCACTACAGCAGTAATTTAAAATTTTTCTAAAACGTAATGCCACATCCTTAATTTTGCAAGGAGGCTAATAAGATGTTCTCTATTAGCATGTTTTCTTTACAAAAAAATTAAAATGGTATTTTTGAGATATTCAAAGATGAAAATGATGTAAACGCATCAGAAATTGGTTTCAGCAGAACATGCTTGTGGGAAATATCAAATTAAATCCCTTTTCAAGAGCTTTTAAATTACCTCAAGGTGAGCGCTCTATAACCTAGGGCCACAGGGTTAATGTCTCTGTTGTATGTCATGGTTTGCTTGGATTTCATATTTTTAAATTTAAAAATCTATTGTTTCAAAAATGCTATAAACTTGAATTTTCCATTCACTCCATGGGCACAACCTGTATGCACAAAATATCATATTGAAGCTTTGCCAATTTTTCATTGTTCTGCCAGTATTTGTTAATGTGCTGATGGTTGCTTCAATATATTTTGTAGTGATTTACTTTACTGCAGTCATGTGTCACACATCAGTGACTACTGTCTGTGTGGAAATGGTGTAGCAAACTCCTGACTGCCTTAGATCTAGGGCAGTTTGAGATGAACAGTTTATGCAAACACTTCATACCTCATTGCTGTATATCTGTAATGCTAATTTTGTTATAATAACTCTTCTTAAACATTTTATTATGAATGAGTCTGTGTTGTGCCTGGTATATGCACATATGTGACAAATCACAGGTTTATTGTTATGCAATTAAAATTCTATTGGATATTGTAGGCTTTCAAATTTTTAAGGGTATGTATCTTATAAATGATCGATCAAATAATAAATCATATTTTAAAGCATCAAATTTTCTCTCATCTTCCTTGCAAATGTGCTACAGAATTTATTGCCAGTTTCATTGACCTTGTGTATAGTGCACATTACTTTCATTACATGTGTTCCTGCCAGAGTATGTTCCTCTAAATAGAAATATGAAGTGAATGGAAATAAGTGTTCATCACACATCATTAATATTTCCCAGTTATAGGAAATTATTTGAATTGAAAAATATGATCAATTAAATTTATTATCTTACTCCAATAATAATCTTTAATCCCAGAAAGACTGGACTCATTGCGTGTGTCTGCTCATGAGCGCCTCAGTGAAGTCCTTCGTGTCCTTCGAAGTGTCCTCGACAAGTACTCACCTCTTCAATCTCCAGAGCTTTTGTCTGCAGCCGGAACGCTTATCCAGCATGTCAAGGGCAAGTTGAGAGTTTTTTTATGTTTCCTACTTTTCCCTGCATTGACTTTAATTAATTATAATTAACAATTATTGCAGTTATTTATTTTTTAAACTTAAAAAAAATTGTTATTCAAATTACATATAAAAATAAATGTTTATTATTCAGGATAATTTTGGGCATAAAGTAGATGCAGTGTAGAATGTCATTTTTTCATTGAATCAGGCCTGTTGATATTGTTAAACTTATTCATTGATAAATATTTACAGATTAAAATAAATGAAATATTGTGCATGAAATTTATTGTAGGATACAACTATGAAAATGAAAATGCAGATCCAAAGGAATTTTTTGAATTTATTGACCAGCTAGCATTAGCCTTCAGCAGCAGGTAAGGAGTTTAGAATTTCTCTAAATTATAATCATAAGGTAAGTTACAGAAGCCAGTTAATGAACCTGTAAAACTACATTTTTCAGGGTTTCCGAATATTTGATGGGAGACATTGATATCCATGTGCCTGCATCACTTGCAGGTTCTGTGTGTAGTAAAACTAAGGTAAAGTATTTTTTAGTATCCTATTTTAAGGCTGTATTTTATTGTGATTTTGTCTGTGATTATCTAAGCATGGGAATCTTCCCATTGGGGGCGTGTCCAGGGAGGGGGATAGTGCTACGCTCTTCTTCCTTATATATCAGAAGCAGTCAGTTTTTGTGAGCACTCAACTGTATTAATTTACGTCGGTGTGTACCATGGACATATCCTCAATAACTGTGTCAGACCACCCTTGTTTGCAAAGTTCTTGATATTTCTTTGCCTGTGGATGCAACAGTGTGTACATTCTACCAGATGTCTGGCCAAAAAGAGTATGATATTCATAGTACATTTATAATTTTCATATTGCACCACAATCATACTAAGAAAAGTTCAAGAAATTATAAGGTCAGCAGGAATATTTTAAAAGCTGAAAACTCTGAAGGATAGTACTTGAACAGGGTCACTTGAGACTGCTACTTAGGTGGTCAAAATTGATTTGAGGAAGGAAAGGTGTGGTGGATGCTGGATGCGCATTAACATTCAAAAACTCAGTTTCTATGTTCAAGTAGATAAAAAGACTAATCGAAAATCAAGTTAAGAACTGAATTACAATATTAAATAAGGTAAGTATTCAAATCAAGTATTTCTAGGATCAAACTTCTAAGGAAAAATGCCTAGTGGAAAGCTGTCATTTAGAGTGGTGAGTATCGAGAAATTAGGTTGAAAATAAGCACGGAGAGAGAAAAAATAACAACATTAGATGTTGGCTCACAAAGGAATTGGACCTGAGCATCACGTTTACAGGGTAAAGGAAAATTATTTAGTGTGGAATCTCAGCCTATTTTGGTTATATTCAGAGGCCTACTTCGTGATCGCACTCTGTAGCATTAATGTTGCTCCCTGCCCAGTGTAAAATTTCCACTGCAAACACTTATCATTTCCCCAATAATGGGTTTTTGGAGTAAGTAATGGATTTTTTAAAATATATATGTAGAAAAAGAATTACTTCTTAATAATGAGCTTGTCACATTTACTGCAAAGTGTTCAGAATATTTATGAAAAAATATAAAAACTTTCAATTTTTTCTGATATTTCATTGGAAGTACCTAAGACTAAAAGTGAAATTGAGAAGCTTTCTATAATTTGTTACATTTGTCCTCTAGACACATAAATAATTTTTATTGATGCTGCTTGTGTTGAAGTATCCTGGTACGATAGTTAATATAAAACTAGCCAATGGACACCCTCCTTGATCTGAACAAAGTTCAAGAAATTGTGCGAGGACCAGTGGTATATAAAAGATGAAATAACTTATTTACTAATACAAGAATTAATTTAACCAACAGGAGAGATATATCTGAACTGATAGTTTTGGTAATTGGCAAGGTAACTTAAAAAATTAACACACAATCATGAAAAGAAAAATGGGTGGATTGTCAAGCAAGTTAGGGGTGAGTAACTAACAGCTCCATTTCAATCAAACCCTCCTCAGAGGGTCTCTCTCTGTCTGCTGTGGTTTTCAGAACAACCTTCGAGAGCACTTCAAGGCTGATGTTCAGGCCACAAGGGGTGGATATTGGGAGGGGGTTTTCTGGGCAGGAGGTGGGGAACTAAAACCGTAGCCTTCTGCTTCTTGGCATTAGTTTCTTAGTTTTCTAATCAGCTGGCTGGGGTTTGAGAATTAGGAGCTATAATTTTGTTTTATGCCACACCGCAAAATGTTTGACTTTTTGCTTTGCCTCTGGTAGCTGCAGTACTAGAATTCTTCCTATGCCATCAGCTATAAAAGTCCGATCCCACCCGGTGAGGAGGTGGTTTAGTGAGTGGTACAGTGAGTGAGGTGCAGGGATAGCAAGATGCAAGGGGTGCAATATTTGGTCATAGGCATGAGTTGGTGTTGTTGGCATATTTGTAGCGCATCTCATGGGCATACCTCGGGAAAGTCCTTTGGCTAAGTCCCAGTTGCTGAATTCCTCAGAGGGGGAATGCCCAAAGAGGAAATGCTACTGACAATGAGTATTAATACTCTAATTTGGGTAGTTGTCAGCCATGTTTTGTGCTCTGAGCATGTGTTCCTCCACAAAAATTTCTTTCATATCCAATCTCCCCCATCCCACTCAGATATTCTCCACCTCCTCTACCTTTCAAATGAATGTCACCATCTCCAACTGATAGTTGACGACAATCTCTAATTTCCTCAAGGGGTGTTGGGTCTAGTTGATAAGGGATAGGGATCGTCAGACCCATGTGTGAAATTCTGTGAGGAACATCTTTTTCGACTGGGTTGAGGTCACATAAGTGTTGCTGCAGCGACTGCTACTGAATACTAAACAGAGGAATTTACTGGTACCGGTGTACTCAGGCCACCGATTGAAGTTTAAAATTAAATGACCCCTAACTATTTAATGCTCACCAAGAGGTCACTTATACATACAGCATTCCCTCCCACAACCAGTATATGCTTGCCTATAATTCAGGCGAGTGGGCTCGAGGAGTAAGTGGAATAGCCTTTGCCTGAGCTGCCCTCCTTCAATTGCGTAGTGGGAAGATCAAGGTGATCATATCATCCTCCTCTTGGACACACCCCATTTGTTTGACCATTTTCAAACCGTTGCTGAAAAGTCAACTACCACGTGTATGGTAGGTGCCTTGTATATGAAGTTCCAATGCACAAGGGGCCATAATTTTGTGTTGGAATTAAGTGAGTGTGTGGTTCATTTTTCTCATGCATTAACATTTCATGATACAGGTGTGATTTTTTTAATGCAATGATTGCAAGTGGACTACTCTTTGGCTCAGTGATGAGGGTGTAAACTGAAAAAAGATGCAGTTTTGATAGAATCTGAAATTTTGAGTTTTTCTATTAAAAAAACCTGCCACTCTCATTTCTTTCAGTCTTGTGAGAATATTGCATCTGACCTCGAGGACCAAGATGCCTCAATGGATGGAACAAGGCGTGGCTGGCCTTCACCTCAGCAGCTTGATAATATCCTTCTAAATTTAGAGCGAGGAGTGGAATATGCCCTACACAGAGTGAAACTGTGGTCAAAATACACTAAGGATATAATGATGTATGTGGAGAAGAGGGTGCATACAGAATTGGAGTTCACAAAAAATATGATCGAACTCTGCCATAGTATTCGTCCATTGTTAACAGAAGAGGTAAGTTATTTCCTGGCCACCTCAGATTATTTTATGCAAAGGTTACTTATCTTCAAAATCCCTATAGATTGGTATAAAATATTTGACCATTTATCCTTTTACTTTCTACATTTGATAAAATCTCATTTAGCATCCTGGTGTGTCAGTATACTAAATTATTTTACATATTTTAGGTTAGGTCTAACTTTGTGAAAAACACCTCTGCATCACTTTTTCTTCCAAACATTTCCCCCACAAGTATATTGGCACAACCAAGTTTCTTTGTAGCAGCTATCCATAGTTTAAGGATGTGTTTTCTGTGGGATAGCGCCTAATTTAGAGTAAAGCTCAAGTATCTTATATTTTCTACTCTCTGGTGTTGTATAGGAAATCATTCCTTCATTTTTTCCTCAAGTGCATCACCATAATATTTTTAAGAGTCAGTGATAAGCCACAATAATTGTACTTCCATTAATTTAATGGAGATCACAGGATAAAGCCTTGAAGTTTGCTTGACTGTGTCCTTCTCTGCAAATTACTGTGTCATCAGCAAATAACCTTATTTTGCAGCAAAATTTGGTTTTAAAGTAGTTAATTTATAGAAGGACTAAGATAAACAAATAGATCTAATCACAATTCCTTGAGGGAATGAATATCAGTTCAAGAATTATTATTATTAGGAGTCATTTACTAGTTAAGATAGGCTTTTGATGGACCCATTGATTTAGCTTTACTAAACTTCCAAATCCTACCTAACATGACAATTTATACTGTAACAACATTCATTACACTAAACATTTTTTAACTCCACATACCTATTTTCTACCTCCCTTCCTTCAGTCTAATATGTCTAATCTTATCCTCACTCTACCTTTCCCAAAATTCTCCCTTTACCACAATCTTCAACATTCCATCACCTCTCTGTAGCTCCTTGGTCCGTATCTCCTGCCTTTTTTTAATTTCTCCCAGTAAATTTACCTTTCCCCCTACCATGCCAAGTATTTCTTTGTTATTTTTCCTTTCTGTCCATTTTAATTTTTCCATTTTTCTTCACACTTACATCTGCACCTCAAAAAGCCTCCAATATAAGGAGTGATAGCATATAATGGAGTAAAAGTAATCAAATTACTAATAACGATCACATATTTGGTAATTTTTTCTTGTAATGATACACTTTTCAAAAAGTAATTTTAACTGGTAATCCACTTTGAAGCATGTTTGAGTAATTGTTAAATTTGAGTAGTCTTAAGTGAAAATTTGAGTACCTAGGAAGTTGAAGTCTCTCAAGAGGTAGTTTTAACAACAGTGTAAATCCTGAGTAGTTTGCACCTGGCAACGCTAAGTTTCAGTTCTCTCTCACTCACGGAAGAGTGATCCCCATCCTAGGTCGTATCTGTTTTTATTATTTGCAATGTTTAATTCAATGGAAGATCCGGCTGACTGTAAAATATGGTCTATATTCCAATATATGAATGCAAGAGAGCTGAAATTCATATGGCAAACCATTGAGGTTTATGGTGTCAGTGTAATGAGAGATTGAGTAGTTAGGAAATGGGTATGGCATGTTCCCTCAGAAGTTTCCATGGTGTTGATTTGATGACCTCTGCATGGCTCCCATGTTTTCACCATGTTCATTGGTTTGAATTGACAACAGTTTCACTGGCATTCTAGATGGTATCTTCAGGGGGTATACCTTCAACCTGAAGATACCATCTGGGTTGTCGGTGAAACTGTTGTCAATTGAAGCCAACGAGCATGGTGAAAACCTGGGAATCATTCAGAACTCAACGGGTAAGACAATTCAACGAGTGCTGAATGAATGTGCATGATGAACCAAGGAGTAGGTGGCCTTCTGCTGTCAATGGAGATTTTGCCAGAAAAATTGATGAGAAATTTGTGAGACTCAGCATTCCACGTTTTCCTTAATATGCGATAAATTTCCTCAAATTTCATGTGGGAGTGTTTGCCATCATTGGCAGCTCTGTTCTTTGATAAGGGAATAAATGCAAAAATGGTACTCACTTTTTCAATGCATCTTGTATTTAATTTCAAAGAAGAAGGTGATGGGTACAGTGAATGCATCAGTTTTTTTGCATGTGTGTCTGTGAGCATCCATGACTAAATATAGCACTGCGGGCATGAGTTGAGTTCAAACATTACTCATGTTTCTATCATATTTGAGCTAGCTGCCCCAGTATCTTCTAGTTGCCAGAGCTACCATAATGTCTCCTCCTGAGGCTATTATTTTTTGCTTTCAGGACCATTTGCCTCTTCAGTCATTATACCTTGCAGCCATGGACCATGATTTAGACAACAGCAGATCTAGTCAAGTTACATGTGGACTTCTTCTGGGAAACCAATTTTTGGAGGTTGGTGAATGTTAAATTCCTATTCAATCACTTGAACGCAACTTATTGACTTGCTGCCAGAAATAAATAGTTTGGAATATTTCAGCTCATTAAGTTCAGATTACTTGGTAAAGCCTGGATTTTGCTTGCATTTGATTCAGGATTTCCACTCCTACAAGTGATATGTTCCATTACCCAGTGTAACTTATTAAATTGTTCCAAGTTTTTAAATGTTCCATTGTCCTGTATTACTGGCTAAATTGTGTACCACTGAGTGAAATATACTATTAGTAAGGATTCTAAAAATTACATTGTATTAACATTTTAAGGTACCTATAAGTCATCTGTGAATTATAAAAGAAACTAAATTAATGTCCATGAAAATTAAATATTTAAGTACATATTTTATCTAAAACCTCTAATTGAAAACTAATTAAACATCTTTGATGGGGAAAAAGAAGAAAGAAAAAATATCACATGTTGAGGGTTGCATTATCAGAATTTGACCTCTATGCTGAGGATGAATTGTTTCATCCATTGTTTTTTTGTTTAAATCGATGCATACAAATTGTTTTCATATTTTATATTGGCTTAATCAAGCCATATTTGCTGGAGTATGAAAATAAAACAACTGGCTCACATGGACAAATATTACATCATTTTTCATCGCAAGAAAAATTTGAGGAACTAGACTAGAGGTACCTCTAGTCTACTGTGAAACTTGTAGTACTTATGAAAATGCTTAAAACTTGGGCCATTTCCAGTGTGATAACTTCTGAATTTAAGCATCCACTTGATTTGTGAATGTCTTTCCGAGGGTGAATGTATTGCAAGACAGATGAGGTAAATATTTTATAATAATTTTCCCATTTAGATCATACAATATTCTCCACTTCATAAATCTGCTAAGCATCATCTTCATATTGCAGTTCTTCAAATTTTCTTTATAACGAAAGTCAAAGCATTTTATAACAAGCAAAATAACCCATTGACGTAAGTTTTTTGAAGTAGAAAACATTAATGAGAAATATGCACTGTCATAATATTCTCTGATCAATTACAAAAATATTGTGTACTTCCAGCCACTCTCTCAGAGGTGCACTGAACTTGAAAGAGCAAGGAAACACCTTAAGGAAACTTGGCAGAAAGAGCTGAAAAAAATGCATGAAGCCATTTCTGGGCTTAGGAGGTCGAGAAGTGTGTACATTCAGTGGCAAAGGGAACTCATGAGGGATACTGCCAATCATGTGCAAGAAGAGGAACAGTCACAAGACTTAGCAGAGCAGCTGGACAAGAGGCAGTGCATGGAAGTGGATGCCCAACACAAGGTAGAAATCACTTTTTTTTCTAAAATTGTTGTCCCAATTAGTTTCCCTGACCTCAGGACAATGACGATTGGGTGACAGCCACATCTCTGCTCTGGTGCTGTTGTCCCATCTAAATATGGCTGGTGGGTAAAGCCTGAGTCAGCACAAGAGGTTTAAGTGCCCAGGGTTCCTGTCAAAGGCTCCCCCTCCACTCATGTCAATCTATCTTCCCTTAGTTCAACCCTAACACAAGTGACACATAACATTTCTAGTGAAATGAGAGTTGAGTCAATGAAGTGAAGATATATTCAAAATATAGTTCAATGGGCTGGATATATGTTGCAAGTTGACTCAGTAATCTCACTATGGGTGGTTGAAGGGCCCCCTTCAAATCAGCTGAGATTTGAAAACAACTGGTCTCTATGATTGAAGTCCCTATAAACATTCTAATAACCCACACAGTGGTATGGTAAGGATTTTAATCTGAGTGGAGGCTAAAGAGGAAATATAAAATCTTAGGGTAACAAGCTGTTACATTGCTTAACAAATCACTCTCAATAAAAATGAGCAAGTTCTAAAATTTTCCTTATGAGAAATAGTTACTCACTTGAGAAAACTTACCTAGCAGCCTACTTTTCACTAATCTTTCCCATGATATGAGTCGAGCCAAAGTCTGTGACTGATATTGCAGCATTGTACCTCACTTAGTCCCTAGTTGCAAGTATTTAAGTGGATATGTATCTTAATCTGGAGTGAAGATCCCATTGCATGAATAATCATCAGAAGGGTCTGTTCCCTGACCCAGCCAATAGCCACAGCCATTTAGCACCTTCTTTTGACAATATTAATTTCATTTACCTCCTCATGATGATGACTGTGTGATCAATGTTTTTTGGATTGAAAATTATCACTTTATAATGTTATTTTGCTTAGGGTTTGGGTTGATAAATTACTGTGGAAAGTATTTTCAAGCAGTCCTTTATTCACTGTAATTGCTCACAAAAACTGCTCAAAATCACCCAGCTCTGTTCTCAGCTGCTCTTCCCCAAAACAGTCTCTCAAGGTTGGAGATATGAAGCTACCACTGGCAGTGATGTCACAGAATTCCAGAAGAATCTTTGCTGGTATAGGCCTTTCTCATCTCTGAGTCCATTAGCCATGGCCAAATCTGATGAGTTCTTCTCATCATGGCTTTTTCTAGGATTGCAAAAGAAAAATATTTTTATATTGGTGTTTTTTATTCCTCAAATTATGGCTTGGAGTAATTCTGCTCAGTTTGTAATACAGCTTGTAAAAAACTTATCAAAATTTGACAGTTTAGTTAACAAAGTTAAAAAAAAAATAGTCTATTCAATAGACTTCATTACAGTACAGTCCACTACAGTAGGTAGTACAGTATTCTCGATTCATATTATATTTCAATATTTTCTAATAACACAAGTAAAATTCACTTCTATTTAAATCAGGCATTTGAAGCTGAATCACAATACAGGACAGCAGTTGCTGAAGCAAACGAACACCACTTGAAGCTGCAGAAAATTAAAGGAGAAATTCTTCATCAAGTTCGTGAGCTGATAATGAAGTGTGATGAAACAATCAAGGCAGCTACAGTCAGCTACTTTCAACTTCAACACACTTTAATCTCTCCTATTCCTATTCAGGTGAGGAATTTATGAATGTATAAATGCAAGTAATTATTAAACATGCACTAACCTATTCAGTAATTTTTTATCATTATATCACATATTTATGATATAAGGATACAACAGCTTTGTATTCATTGCTATAATGAAAAAAATTACAAATGCTATCGATGAGTTTTTGATATAATTAGGCATGATGCCTAGTTTTAATATTTGGCTTTAAGGGTTTTGGATACTTCAGCTGAAAATGTCTCTGAGAGCATCAATGATTTACTTGATTATAGCCTAATTATTGTATTAAGTATTAAATTATGAATTATACCATAGTATAAATGAATGATTTAATGTTGTAACCAGGGAATACATTTTCAGAGAAGTGAACTGATAGAACTTAATTGAAATTTTAATAAGTTTAATGAAAAACGATCACTTTGGAGCAGTGACATGATTAAAAGGTCTTGACATAACAAATTATCATCCAGATTTCTTCTGAATTGTGTTGAAGTTTGATTAGTTAATTTTCCAAGGTGCAAAAGCATGTAGCAAAAAAATATGTGCAGTGCACCACTACAATTGAAAAAATTGTTAGCTGAAGTAAATGACATTGTTTATTATCATCTACCTTCATGTTATTTACTCATGTCTGTACTAAAAATTGATATCCAAGATATGTACTATGAAGTATTGTCTGTTCAGGTGGTTGAGGTTCAGAAAGAGTTAATTAGCTTGATAAATTCGTTTGCACTCACGCCATGCCAAACGTAGAGCACTTAGGATTATGGTATAAATTGACAAGTTCTGAAGAAGATTTAAATGCAGCCAAACAATCTATACATAAGAATTTTTTAATATATCGCATGTGTTATTTGATAATAAAGTCAATGACATGAGATACATCATTAGTCCATTTCAGTCTTTGCATTGGCTATTCCTTCTATTCATGTTATTATTTCGGACGCAAGTGACACCAGACTCAAGGTTTGCTGTTATTCATATAGGTATTACTTCATTACACTCTTCTCCAAGTCCTCTAGCAATCTTCCACTTTCCAAGCTGTCTTTGATTATCCCAAACAGACATTCCATGGCTTTATTGCTTGCACTTGAATTTTGGGAATAAATATATAATATGAATTATATTCAAGATTTGAGGAAAAGAGGGATTCATATTCAATAAATGCATATTGAAATTAACCATCAAAAATAAAAATCCTTACCCATTGCTCACACTGATTTCCCACCACCACACAAAGTTAGATAGCTTTCAAGGTTTGTGTGTAGATGTAGATGAAAAAGTTCAAAAGAGTTCTTCATTGGGTGCAAATCAGACCTCGATGTGCTTGAGTGTGGACACAAGCAACAATTTGTGTTTCCAGAAATGTATCTCAATGATTGAATTTCATATTACAAATTCAAATATTACAAATTCAAATATTGCTTGTTTTTCATAGCAATATTATGCAGGATTTAGTCTGAGGTAAAAGGTACTTTTTCACAAAAAAAATTCAATGGCAATCCGCTTGTATATGGGTCATATTAATGTAATATTCCTCTCCCATTTATGGATCACTAACTTCATCCTTTTGCAAGGCCATCTTAAAAAAAATAATCAACAAATCCATCACAATAGCAATTGGCACTCCTGCAGCAAAATGAAATTATCAATTTTGAATCAAGGTTTATGAATATATACATGCATACATACACTTCTCACCATTTCCTATCAGGGTAGGCAAAATAAGAAAAGCCTTTTTTAAAGTTATTTCAGGAACCCTACTCCCTTCTACTAATTTCCTCCATGTTTCCCTGTCATTGGGTGCCTCTTTTATCTCTGTCACAGTCATACTTGACTGAATGATCAAATCAATGTTGTATATGAATAGTCTTTATCTTATATGTATCAATTTGGAAAGCAGTTGCAAACTGTAAGATTTCTGTCTTTGATTTTTATAACTGGACACTGATATTTTTTGTTATGTTTGAAAATGCTCACTAAAATCAGTGTCATACTGGTGTGTCTTGTCATATACACTTGTGAATAGTTCAAGCCCCAATTTTTTGCCTGAAAATTTGGTTTGAAAAATTTGGTTTGACAAATTTGGTTTGAAGAATATGGTTTTAAAAATTTGGTTTGAAAAATTTGGCTTGAAAAAGTTGAGCTATACACGGGTATATACAGCAACGAATCCAGCTGGATCACTGAATAGCAAGTCACAAACTAACAAGATTGATTTAATTCTGGAGAAACTGTACTGTATACAGACTCTGACCCATGCACTCACACTGACATCTGAACTCCAATCCTCCCCTTTCCCTCTCTCCCCTTCCCCACCTGCTGACACACTGTCCACCTTCTTGCCACCTCCCTCACCTATGCCCGACCATAAATAATCATCTCCAAGATGGCCAATACAAAGAGATTTGTCGTAGGGTTTATTTGTGCCAGAATTTCAGCAATGGGCAAACACCACCAACATTTGTGTCAATTTGGTGTGAGGTGTCTAGAAAGGGGTGCCTTAAGCCCACCTTCATGAATCTGAAGGTAACTAGATGCAGATATTTATGTTAGTTGAATAGGTGTGTTAAGAATATTTTTTTAACCATGAAATACATCATTACATGTGAGTTTGATTCTCTCAAACCCATTTTAATTAACATCATTTTACATCTGGGATAATTGCTATATTATTACCATTAAGCTAGTATAGTTTATTTTATGTGTAAAGCATATATAACATCAAATTAAATCCCTCTCCACATCATCTTAATTCATTTAACAGTTTTATTAGCTATGCACTGATGTATTAATTGAAATGTATATCCTTCATGTGACTTTTATTCAGGGTTCTATCTTTATATGCTTGCATTGCATTGTACATGCTCAGTACTATTTACCATTGTTTTATTTATGAGAAAATGAATTAAATACCTGTGGTATATAAATTCCTGCCTTGTATACACGTCTATTTACAGTATGTTATTATTTAATGTGCCATGATATTCAGATTGATGTTATTTACAATTTATCATGAATTTTTACTTATTAGTTTCAAGCATTGCATGAAAGCAGCAAATTGTATGAGCCTGGCCTGAAATACGTGGAATTTGTGAAGCAACTTCCAAGAGGTAATTCCAAGGACATCTTCAAGGCCCCTTTTATATTTGAGCCCTATAATGAGGGGAATGCAGTGCTTCCAGGGAGGAAGTCCATAGGGGCCATGGATGTTGAGGAGCTTGGCCAAGGTAAGCAAAGTAGTGCCGTGGCTTATTGTTGGTGTGTCAAAAGTCATTAGTGAATCGGTAGCATTTTGGAAGTAATCTCATTTTCTTTGAACATGGCTTATATTTGCATGAAATTTTTCCCTTTTTGCTGAGAACCTTTTGTCAATACTGAGATTTCTATTTTTTCTATGTTATAGTTTTCATATGGTTCAAAAGTCGTTCAAAACTGACCATACCAAGTATGTTACTACGAATTCCTGGGAACGCATTTTCCATGATGTACATGGTCAGAGTATGATAAAGTGCTGCACATTTACCCTAAATTACATATTTGCAAAAGTATGTGTTAGATCTGATAAAAGATAAATGAAGGGAGACATTTTTTTCACATGCCCATGTTCCAGTTGAGCTATGTCAGTTTTTTTTACATTTTAATGGAGCATGGAGTATGAAGCATAAAAATAGTCCCCTTATCTCTCCCTGTCACATATCATATGCAACTTGTATGTGAGTAATGGGGACTACATTGTGGGAAATTTTCAAAAGTTTTTTATTGAGGGTGTTTTTAATACTTTTTGTATTCACCGATTGAATGGTCGCTCGATCTAGATTATCTGGATCTAAGTGCCTCCTAGTGTCTGAGAAATGGGATGGGAGACATCTGTCTGTGGGAAGGGATGAAAGAGAGGTCTGGCAACATGATGGGAAAATTATGCTCAGCATGCTTGGTTTTTCTCCTCCTCATATTTCACAAGAGGGACTTGAGGGTCTATCAATCCACGAATATGTGTATATCCTTTTGATTGTGTATGCTGGAATGACTAATGATTTCACATTTGAATTGTAATGCAAGATTTGATACATCCTTGTTTAGCTTGATTGATATTGGTGTATGGATAGTTGAGATTGGGCAAATCATGCATGAGAGTATGGTAATTTATTTTTCCTGGTCCTCAAAACATGATTCATGCATCATATTTCAACTCTTTTCCCCAGCATAACTGTGCATTTACAGTTGCTGAACTACCAATAAAAAAATACCATTATTACTATAATAAAGATAATATGTGCAGCTATATAGGTACTCTTTACAATACAATTTGTCAGAAAATAACTTCTATGCAAGTAGAAACTTTAGTCTGGGCCATATCTTCCCATTGGAACGTAATTTGCATGAAAAAACCCAAAGTAATCAACCTCAGTTTGGTAGGTGAGGGTAGAGCTCACCCAGTACTAAGCCCAACGGCATGTGAAATTCACACATCAGCTTAAGGGGGCCAGTTCCTTTCCCTGTGTCCCTAGCGGTCTCCCAGGATGACCTGGTACCCAAAAAATTACACAGTTTGGGTGAAGCTGAGGGTGCGCAGAGGCATCACCCAGATTCAAACCTGGGCCCTCCGGTTAGTAGCTCAGTGGTCTACCTACTGGACTACGATGCCCAATTTGCATGAAACCATGATTAAATTATGGGGAACAAATTTCACTGTATTCTTCACATTTCTCACTCTTGGCTCACTTATTTTTCATTACTACTCATCACTATGATGTTCATCATAGTTAGCATTGGTTAAACTTAGCAATCAATAAGTAGAGCACGTACATACATGGAGAATAGGGAGTACCGTAAAATTGGAAGCCATGTAATAAATTAAAATGCAATAATTTGTTGGTCTACTGCTGCTTGAAATTGCAGATGATCTTTAAGCTAATATTTAAAATTATGATATTCTTTGGCGTATTAAATTTTTATGTAACTCCAAGTGTTGACCCTGTCATTGGTTGGAAACATTTCTTGCAGATATTTCCTTTTATCATTTCATTCTTCTATGTGGGAAGTCCAGAGGAACTCAATTTAAACTTTGACAAAGCTAAGTGCCATCTCCCTAGTCCTGTTTAAACATTGGTCAGAAATCTTCTTCCCTTCCAGGGAAAATGCCCATGACATTGTTTGAATTTAAAGTTTGATTCATAGGGTATACATGGCTAATAGTTCCTGTCAAGAGAAAAGAAGCTGTTCAATACAACTTACATATTGATTTACTTATCTCAGCCTCTAAGGCATGGACATTAAGGGCAGCAAAGAAAGGTGGTTTTGAAGTGTTGGAAATGTGGCATAGAAGAATGATGGGCATAAAGTAGATTGATAAAGTGACTATTGAAGTAGTGCTTTAAAGAGTAGATGTAGGGAGAATCCTGTATACAATGTCACATACAAGAATAAGAGGGAAACTGATTGGGGACACACTGAGACATGACAGTTTACTGAAGATCACAAATAATGGAAAAATAGAGCACCAACAACCAACGTGCACTCCTATCAAGAATCTTTGTGACATATTTAAGGGGTTTCCCTCTGTCAAACTCACTTCCACTATAAGTACAGCATTGCACTTGACTGTCCATGTTCATGATGAGGATTCCATTGTGAAATGTGCTACAGCCCTTATGGCAGCCATGGGACAATGTCACTATGTCTGCAGCTCTTCTACTAATGAATCATGTTTTCAGAAATATACATTTCTGATTTGTCAGGCGCAAAAAAAATACTTGAGATCTTTCACACTTAATAAATAGATTCCTCTGTCATTAGAGGTGATCCGAAAGCTGCATGGTAAAAGTACAATTACCTTTTATGAGTATGAAATAGCTGTTCTCTCCTTGTGTTTTCCATTATATCTAGAGAAGACATTTATCATGGCATTCATTTTGTTTTTACTGCAATGTAAACTATTTTATGCCTGAGGTTATAGAGAAATTTTACTCATATTTTTCTAGTAATTCTGTAGCATAAAACCGTTCCAAAGCTTTTGGTTCATCTTTGAGAAATTCACATGGTACAGCCCTGGGCAAAATAAGTTATCACTTCCCAATGGTGAAAAATGTAAGTTTGAAATTGTCTTGTCTGTGATGAACTGGCAAGAATCCACTTACCCATCAGTTGGTGCTGTTTGTCAGGGTAATAAATGACCCTTTAAGAGGTACAGTGAACACAAAAGCCTTACAAGTGCTTCAAATCTCCCAAGTATTCCTTCTGAGTTTCATATATTCGACCAGCACTGGCAACTAGTTAGTAATTTTTCAAAAGTGGCCAGTCCAAGTAAGGGTGGTAACATTTTTTATTCTCTGAAACTGTATGTACATTTTCCATTGGAAATTGCCTTGATGGATTGTATAATTTTTCTGGTTTTCATGGAGTAGTTACAACATTTTTCCTGATATTCTCCATAATTTGATTTTTACTTTGGTTTCCAAAACAATATTGTTATTTTTGTCAATATTTATTGGTTTTAAGGTTTAAGGTATTTTTAAGGTTTTATAACAATTATGAGGGGTGTAATAGTCCAGTGGGTAGAGCTGAGCTACTCACCGCAGAGCCTGGACTAGATTCCGGGTGATGGCTCTGGGTACACTCTGCTCCACCCAAGCTGTGTAGCATTTTTCCGGTGCCAGGTCTTCCTGGGAAATCACAGGCGGCACAGGGAAAGGAACTGGCCACCCTACCCTAATGTGTTAATTCCTCATGCCGTTGGGCTTAGTACTGGGTGAGCTAAACCCTCTCATTCCAAACCGAACATTGGGTTGATTACAGTGATTTGATAACAATTACAATCATTTAGGAAAATGAATTAATTTGGCAGCAAGAACTCTTAATTGCTCCATCATTGAAGAATCAGATATTTCAGTGAAATATCAATGAGAATATCAAAAGCTATTGCACGATGAAAGCTCTAGTCATGAACTTGAGCTATGGACTGAACTCATTATGGCTCTTAGACTGTGATTTTTTTGTAATTATTGTTGTTATAGATTATAAATATTTCATTTGGCATATGCAAGAAAGAAATTAAATGTGGTGAATAAAAGATGAAATTCAATAAGCTACATGGTTGTAATGGAGTGCACTTTATTCTTATAAGCTAAATCACTGATAATTTTATATTTTAAAATTAGATAAGTACAAAGCAGGAGGAGAGATAATGTCCAAATCATGGGGGACTGTGATGCATGGTGGCCTCGGGAGTGACACTGATAGCTTTTCAAGCAGTCCTAGCAGCAAAAGCCAAGACACCTCTCCTACTGCTAGTCCTATGATGCCAAGCAGGAAGCTTATCAGCGTCTCATCTGGTGATGAACTGGAGAATGAGCAAGGTAAAAAATAGGGTTTGCATACTCAGACGCTTGATACCTTCGTAAACTTGCCACTCATAGGATTGGATATTGAAAGAGTACTACCAAGTTTTTTTCATTTATACAGGTAGTAATTACTCTGTTAAGTGGAAGAAAATAGTAGCCATTTTTTCATTTTTATCTAATTCTTAGTTCTAGCCATATAAGGTGGGATTCAACAATGATTCCTGATTTACCATGAGGTTTTTGCCCCACTCCAGAAGGAATTGTTTCAACTTTTTTCAAATATTTGCCTCTCCTTCTGTCCTTTCCATATCTGAAACTCTTCGTGAATAAGGGGTAGGCAAAGCGTCTCTCTTCATTCTTTGATTCTAAACTATGCAAATTATCCTCTCCTTGCACCTTTGAAAGGAATTTGGATTTGAGAATCCATATCCTATAAACCTATTACTGCCAGCGGGTCAATCTATCGGCTCACTTTGTTTAATTTTAGATATATGCATTAATTACACCACTAATATAATTACAATCAATTTTAGTATTAATAACGGTAATCTACTGGTTACGGTAGGTTTCTGATGGATGCCCTCTACATAACCCTTTCTTCATTTCTGCATAATTTCATCCACTCTTCAATCCATCCTACATGCCTAATCTCATCCTCCCTCTGCCTCGCTTATGCAACATTCTACATTCTGTTACATTATTCGATAATCCATTGACAGTCAGTACACCCTGCATCCTCTTTTTCTACCTTCTTGGGATTTCTTCCAATTTCTCCCTTCTCTCCTCCCTTACCATTCCCAAAACTTCTTCGTTTGTTTTCCTTTCCATCCATTTCACCTT
>LYUA01003490.1:76732-86945 GCA_002093875.1 Calopteryx splendens
CTCACAAGGATGTAATCTATTTGGTATCTTGCCCTGTCACCCGGCATCTTCTATGTGTATTTTCTTTGCCAATGTTGCTCAAAGAGGGTGTTTGCAGCTACCATATTCTTCTTGTCACAGAACTCTACCAGCCTTTCTCCCACAGCGTTTCGTTTCCCCAATCCGAACTGTCCTATGCTAATTCCCTGAGTTGGACTCTTCTTGGGTTCTTGACGGATTTATCGATTTTAAAAGATGCTGCTCAAGCATATACCCTCCTACTTTAATGCTTATCTTTGGTTTCCTATGTCTCAAGAAACTCATTACATTCGTTTTCTTTTCATTTATTTTCATTCCATGGCTGTCACTCTGGCTCTCCAGTGAGCTCAGCAATGACTGCAACTCCTCCCTTGGCTGATTAGCATACTAAAGTTGATCATCTGCAATCCTGATTGATTTGATAATAATTTTATGTCCAAGGATTACATAACAAGAATTGATACAAGACATATACTTTGTATGATACAATATGACTCCTACCTATTTTTCTTCCCAAGCCTCCTTTATCATTTACAAACAATGAATAATACACAGATAGTAAAAAATAGAAATTAAACTATAAACCTAAAATATATCAACATTGACATTTTTACAAACCTACCTCCAAGGGGCCTCCAATCTTGGGTCCAGGAGTCTTACATCTGCTAATATGTATTGGGTATTTCTTTATGGCTTTTAATCTTCTCTTTCCTTCCTCTCATTAAATCATGCATGACTAAAATTAAGAAATTGCTTATGAATTAAACTTGAGGGGCTAAATTTTGTGTGTTGTTAGCCTAATAATCTTAGATATTTTTCCATGAAGTGAAATGTCTTCATGTTAAAATCGCTTCATTAGGTTTTTTTTATAAAATTGATGAAGGATATAATTTATGTTCCAGATACAGATTACATCACCTTTGAGCCTTCGATGAGGCAGAGTATATCTAAGGCTGCTGTTACTCATACCTTTCGGAAACTGAAAACTCCATCAAGATGTAGAGAATGTGATACATATGTGTACTTTCAAGGTGCAGACTGCAGTGAGGTAAATATAGTGCTGAGTTTTTAACAATTATTTTTTTTAACTGAAAATTCCTACTGCACTATTCCACAGTACACTATTGTAGCTGTAACACATATTTGTAATGTCACACAAAGTGTTTTAGGATAGGTACCTTGCAGAATCTGTTGGACAGATGGAGCTGTACAAGTGTTCGAAACAAACTTTCAATAAGAAAATAGGCAAATAACTTAAGAAATACTATGACATGATAGAATAATAAGTATTGTAAACCATGGTAAGTCATTCCAGAGTTTTTTTCACATTAAGGCCAAAACATGAACTTGAAAACTAATTACCTTAGTATTCATGAGTAATTATTATGAAATACCAGTTATGATTTCATTGTTTTGATTCATGTCACACATCTTAACTCGCTCCTCTGATGTAAATCATGGATTTTCTGTTGTAAAATTGCCAATAGTCCCACTGGAGGTATCATATTGCTTTCAATTACCATTAGCCATGAAAAATTAAGAAACTCATTCATCATCATGCAAAAGACAAAATTATGTACTGAGCATTTTTAACTGATTACATAATGTTAAAATAATGGTAACCAGTAGCTAAGCTCACACTTGGTACATGAGCAGCAGATTTTGGATCAGGTTAATATCAGAAATGTGTAAAATAAGAATGTATGTAATGATGATAGATTGAGGGCCAGCATTACCATTAATAATGATAACAGTTTAAATTCATCATTCAAGGTCTGATCGAATGTTTCTCCTCTCTCTTTCAAGTGTGGATTAGCATGTCATAAAAAGTGTTTGGAAACTTTAGCAATCCAGTGTGGCCACAAAAGGTTACCTAGAAAAATGACCACCTTTGGTGTGGAGTTGGGTCAGCATTTAAAGGAGACATCTGCTCAAGTCCCTTATATTGTGTGCAAATGTGTGAATGAGATTCATGAACGGGGGAAATGTGTTAAGGTAAGGCATTTTGCAACTTAGCAGTTGATGATTGTGTAAGGTAATGGAACACAACAGTTGTAAATCTTCAGAGGTCATCATTGAACTATGTTTGTTAAGTGATTTTAAAGAGGCAAAATAATTATCTCCAATGAAATCTCTTACAGGGTGTGTACAGGGTCTCAGGTGTAAAATCCAAGGTAGAAAAATTATGCCAAGCATTTGAAAATGGTGTAGATCTTGTTGATCTCACGGGCATTCATCCAAATGTAATAGCTAATGTTTTGAAACTGTATCTGAGACAGTTGCCTGAGCCTTTGCTAACTTTCAGGTTGTATACAGATTTTGTAAGGTGAGTGAATTTAACATTTTGGTAAATTAGTGCTGTGGACATGTTAATACTGAATGTTTTACAATATGTACCCATATTCTTGGGGAAGTGTATGGCACCAGGAAAAATTTTTATTGGGCAAATGATGAGATAGTTTATGAGCTGCTCAACAAAAAAGTTCATCTGGTGTTGTTTTGTAACCATTACAGAAAATATGAGAGAGATTCAAGAATTGAGTCACTTTATATCTCAGATAGATCATTTTTTTGCTACATGGAATTCTAAGACCTTCCCATAACATAAGTTCAAATGTACTTAGAGTTGATTTTAATTATTTTGCTAGTAAGCAGCATGGGAGAGGGTGGTAAAGGAGTGTTAAGTCAACATTAAAGGTTATATGCAGTTACTCTGCTATGTGCAGTTAAATTTTGGTTACCTAAGTCTATCATCGACAGTGTGCAAGGAAAAAATTTTCCTCCCCCTTTTCAACTGGTGCTTGAGTTCATGCAACTATTCCCTCAGCCAAACTCTGCTTCTCCTTGGATAGTATCATTGGGGTGCCTCCCTAGATCCTTATGTCCTAGTGTGCTATCATTGAGAATTTTAGCCTATAAGATTACTGCAGCCATGTCACATATATTTTTCATATTGACTTTCCCCTTTTCAATATTATTTTTGAACGTCATTACGGAACATGAAATCACCAAAGCATCAACAGTCACAGGAAGTGTTTTCCCACATGTGGGATCTCATTGACTGATCTCACCCCTAATTGGTTTGAAAATTCTTTGGCCTTAGTACCAGATGTGTTCTAGGTCTTTATATTAATATGATTCACTACACTTCAGCTTAATAATGTGCAATGCATTGTTTAGAATTTACATGTTATATAATCCTACACTCCCCTATGTCACCCTTAGCTATTCTGTTGTGATGAGTGAACCAAGCCCTTCCACCCCTCCCTGCTCTTCTCCCCTCTCTCCCAATGGCTATGCAACCTGCGAATTTCACAAAATGTGTTGATGACACATGATTTTACTACAGTGAAGCACATTGTGCAGTATTTGTCTTCATGAAACCACAAAGTTGTTTATTTTAATTGTGAATATCTTTGATTTCTGCAAAGTCATGGACGATTCCGTTAAGTTTATTAATTTTTATCAGTTTATACAAAGATTTTGATAAAATTGATAATTACACCTCTGGTAGGTTTTGGAATACCCATGATTATTTTGCAATCCTTTCAGAGTTGCAAGTGCTGTAGTATCAAGAAGAAAGCCAAAATGGATTTCACTAAACCAGAAAATGCTAGCTCAGACTTGGAGGAAGTGGGATTTTTCTGTGTCAGGCAAAACATTGTCATTGCATTTATAAGTAACAGATTTTCTACCAAAAGATAAATGTTATTCCTCAGTGACCCTCAAACAAGTGTCTTACAGGTAGCGTGTTTATTCAATGAAATGAGATGCCCCATGACACCTCAAGGGTGCCACTCACTATCTTCTTAAAGGTGAAACATATTACCCTTCCCATTTGTAACAGGATGTATCTACTATATGCCATTGCATACGAACCTTTGATTTTCAAAGACATTATTGCTGAGATGCATATACACCACATTGCTTTGTGCTATCTTCAACCTTTATCATCTGTGTGGTTCCTAAAGGGATCATTAAATGTTTTTTCCAGTGGCCGTGTGGTCCATAAAGGAACCACTAATATACTCATTGTTTTAAATTAGCTTAAAAGCATAAAATCATTTGCATTGGGTCAATAAGGAAGATTATACAATATTTACTGATCAAACCTTGGCCATTTAAATGCCTAGCCACTGAGAGCTACATCTTAGACTCTAACCCAACTTTTAAAGGTTAATTTTAAGTCAAGTTAGCTGCTATATCGCAGCATGTGACTTGGAACGTGTAAACCACTGCAATATTCCTAAATGTGTGTAAAATATCTTTGGCTGTGATCATTTTATCTTTTGAGAATGTAAAGCAATCCTGTTACATAAATGCCTACAGAATTGTGAGAATCATCATTATGACAGCCATGGGTGTTTTAATAGTAGGTAATTTGATTTCATCATATGGGTGATTTAGGTAAGAAGCTTTTATCTGAAAAGCTAGTAATGTAGGAATATTGAAATTTAATGCATGTGATTTTTGTACAAAAACATTCAAGTAATGAAATAAAAAAGGATTTGGAAGAACAGAACAAAATATGGGTGAGTGCAAGTTCAAAAACCTGGTTTTGGGAATACATGAAGCAGAAAAATGTTACAGGTCAATGGTTGGGAAGATCAGTCAATCATTCAAATCTCTGGTTAAGAATGGAGTATTTCAAAGTAGGTATATTATAATTATAATTTTTAAATTTCGTAAGGATTGGTGAGTTTCACCTGTGTCTATACAGTGTTTTTAGTGTTTTTTTAAAAGAAATATAGGAAATGCTGTTTTGTTGCATTTGAGGAATTGTGTTTGATGGTCCTTATTCTCTTATGATTCTCATGATAACCCACTGCTTCCTTTGAATTCCTGTTACATTCCTTGCATGTCTTTGTTGTGGCTTACCACTTTTTATTATTTATTCAGCCTGTCTTCATTTCATTTTTAGAATTGCCAAAGAGTTTCCATCAAATGCAGCACCTGGCAATAAGGATCCAGCTGCAGAGCTGAAGAGTATTATCAAAAAACTTCCACTTCACCACTATGCCACTCTGGCTGTGCTAATGCAACATTTAAAGCAAGTTTCAGAAGTGTCTGAGGCAAATAAAATGCCTGCTAGCAACCTGGGGATTGTTTTTGGCCCCACCCTTTTGAGAACTTCAGAAGGGAGTGCATCCTTAAATTCTTTGGTGGACACAGTGCACCAGACCAGAGCAGTGGAACTTATGATCATTCACGCCAATGACATATTTGGGCCTGTAGAATTCCCAGTGACAGATTACAAACTAAAGATGGAGGCTCACCATGTTTCCAGGTGAGAGGATTTATGAGTGAAACTCAATTTGATCCAAATAGTACTCACTTATAGGCATCTGGATACTCGATACTTGGAGTAACATTTTGTGGATCAACCGCTGTTGCATATGCATGTGCGAAAAATTCACAGTAAAAAAATCATTTGCCTGAATCGGGATGTCCCAATTCAGGCCTATGATTTTTTCATTGTGAATTTTTCGAATATATATCTGAATAACTGTTTTTGGTAAATCCACACATTGATGGCAGTTATACCAGCCCATGTGATTTCATGCCATACTCTTGAGTGTATTTTTCTAGGAGATATTGTTGCTTGGAAACTTAAAAATATGAAGACTGAGGTCTAATGTTTTCCCAGTACTGCCTTGTTAGAATTACTATCATCTGAAAATTGTAGAAAATTCTGGTAATTGTTACTCATATCCACAAGGGGCTGATCTTTTCTGCATAACTCTATTCGTCGAGTTACTCTCGTAATTCCTGCATTCAAGATGGTGGTATTTGCAATGTAAAAAGTTTTATTTAGGGTGGAAAGTATGAGTAAAAATAAGGTGTGTTGAGTGCTTCCATAACACAAGTATGTGGTGTGGTTTACTGAATATTACCTGGGTTGAAGCAAAGGTTGGAGCAAAGGAGTGTTGTGTTGAGAGGAAAGGCTGCATGCTGGATGGTGTGGAATGTCAAATTTTTTCCAGCAATCCACAAAAGAGAGAGAAATCTTTTTTTCTCCATTTCTAATATGAAAGATAAGATTAATAAATTTTGAAGGTAGATATGATACTTTGAGTGGTTTGTAGGAGGGATATTGTGTCTGGTGGAAGGAGTATAACTTTATGCTTATATTCATTGTTTAATATTGGATGCACTTTAAGAGAAAAATTTATTTAAGATAAGTAATTCTCAGCTTCAGGAACAAAACAGTTACGAAAGTTCATGAAGATTTTACTATTTACTCAAACCTTTCTGTTGGACCCCCAACACACTGGCAGGGGATTTTTAATATTATCTGCCTGACCTCATAAGTTAAGTGGTCAGTGGAACAGCATAGGTGTAAGAATAAAATCACTAGTGATATTAAAACATAGAGGAAGGGTAGTATGGTCTTTAGGGACCTTATATCCTGGTCCAGTCTTCTTAGACTAGGAGATAAAAGTCTGCAATTTCATCCTCGTCTAAAATAGTCCCTCTTCATTAGCATTTTTGGGACATATATTGAGTAGGCCTTCTCTTCAATCAATTTTGAAAAAGTACCAGGTAACTATAGGAAATGGTTTTAGACATGACTTCATGGAATTGTTTCATGATTAAACCAAACACTATGTAATTCCACACTAATATCAGGAAACTTTCTAGCAATATAAATATTCTGCCAAAGCTGTTTCGCCAAAAATCTTCAAATTATGAAGATTGTTTGCCATCTTAAAAGTCCCAAACCAACCCTTGCAGATTCTTTGCTCCTACTATTCTCACCTGATGATGAAAAATATTTGTGTAATCAAATGGCTTTTTCTTGGATTGTCAGAGAACTTATCAAAATTTTATATCCAAATATTTTATGCCTTCTCTTTGAGAATTTATTCAATATTGAGCATTACTACTTAATGGAGAAGCCTCCATTTTTTCTCCTTTATTGTATTGAGATTGAGATATAGCTCTCTTGATGTGAAGAAAGATTATTTTATTATTTTTTACCATCCAACTTTATAGAAAATCTACCTCCAAGTCTCCGGCAAACATTGGGTTTGATTGCCATCATAATGGCTGGAGGCCCAGGAGGAGAGGTGGGTCAAAGTAGCCACATCTACTACTGATGGATAGGTGGTCATGTGACTGGAGCACACAAAGGGACCCCATATCTTAGTTAGGGTTAAGGTTAGGAGGACGGCCTTCTCCATGCCCTCTGCAAGTGCATCCACCTTTGCCCTGCCAGTCAGGGATGCACTTGATGTTTTCAATCAGTGAACCTTTCACTCCATCAAGCATGCTTACAATGAGAATAATTAGTTTCACAGAGGATTCCGGGTACATTTTTCCCATTTGGCAGGACGAGTTGGTCCATTTTTAGTCCATTGTTCCTTCTCCTTTGCAACCATGTTCATTTTAACTGGAGTTGGACACTCAATCACAAACATGGTATGCATGAGATGGTCAAGGAGAAGGATATCAGGCTTGGTTGCCATCAACTTTCTAATGGTGAGGAATAAATAATTCCACCAATTGGTACACTTACCATTCTTCAGAGTGGATTTGATATCTCCAGGGGCAATGCCATAATGATGTTGAAATGAAGTTATAAGTCACACGCAGCTATGCTGTGTCAGTAGACGCATGTTCTCTTAGCGTAAAAGCTACAGCTGGACAAGACATGACCAAAGGTCTCCCTCCGGCTGGCTTTGACACACACTGCAAATATCTGTCATAATCACCCTGAAGATGAGGTGATGGTAAATGAGTGAGTTTTGAGACAATCCTGAGATGCAATGATGGAATCCATGTTTTAAGACTTAAGACCTGTGGAATGTAGGAAGGCTAATGTCACTCCTTTGATAGCCCTTTTGTTTCAATAGAAACATCCATGAGTGGGCTTATTGGTGTGCATATAGAGCAAGTTCCTCCACACTTTTGATCTTGAGCTTGATAACATCAGCCTTCATTAATGACAGGAAGAAGGTGCTGCTTACGTTTCTGTGAAGAGAAAGGTCCTAGCCCAAACCGAGTCTGCCCTCTACCCTCTTCACCTCCTAGAATAAAAACACCCCAGTGCCTCCAGAGCCAATCTCATGACCTTTCAAAAAACTTAGTAGGGTGGATGTGCTATGGAACCCTCATCATGTTGTCTTCAGGACTACTCTGACATGTAGGCTCTCTCCAAACTCACCAGTCCTCTCTCACCTAGTTCTCTGGCAGACAAACTCGGGCAATGGAAGATTTCTGTTGAAGCCTGTGGTATAGGGTCATCATCTCCCTCATCCCCCTGTTAGGGTTTTGCATCTCATTCACATTCCATTTCATGCAGTTGAATATGTAAAGGAGCATCAGAACCATGAACATTTTAGTGGCGAGAAACTTATTCTTGCCGGACTGCTCAGAACTTTAGATGAGAATGTCTCTGTATTTGATAGTGTGTCTCTCCTTCGTTTCTTTTATCTCCTACATTGGATGCGTGGGATTGTCCAAATATTCGTGTCTCTCTTCATTACCAAAAAGACAAATGATGTTTTGATCAACAAGTTGCATGTTTTTCTTGTCTCCTGTTAATCTTCCTTTCACCAGGTGGATGGTCGCACATTTATCTAATACAAATTCCATCCCTACAGTCTCAATATATATCTATATGGTGTTGAGTGTAAGAGAGAGTTCTTGTGTATTGGAAGCTAACAGCTTAAGGCCATCCATGTGAAAGAGGGGGGTGATCTTATGCTCCCAGTTAAATGAGACACCATGAATGTATCCCCTTCCACATCTCAACTTGGGCAACAACTGAAGGAGAGAGAAGCACAGAACAGGAGGGGTCTCAAATCTATTGCCTTGGTAAATGCCACGGCAAGTGGTACATTAAAAATTGTGTTCAAAACATCTGCTTGCCAAATGGAAGGACGAATTGAATTTTCTAGCGTCGTAACAGGCATTTCATGCAGGACAGGATATCTGAGTGGACTTTCATTTCCATCATGGCGATGAGGAATTCATGCAATGGGGTGTTGAATGCCTTTCTGTAGTCCACCCATGCCATTGATTGGTTGCAGTTTCATTGGGTGGCATCCTGGCATGCATACCTTTCAATGAGTAGATTATCCTTTCATCCTTTGATTTCAGGATTTGAGCTCCCTGCACATAAAGCTCTTTCCACACCGATTGCCCATGTTGGAGGATGAGGTCATTCAAGGTACCAATACTTTGGCAGTAGTGTAGACTACACAATTCACTGTCCAGAGGTCAGAATTTTCTTTCAAATTTCACATCTATGAAGCCATTTATTTGGGAGAGCTGTTTTTCCCTCAGAGAAATCTTGGGATAAATATTTCTTTTTAAATTGTTCTTCATCGTAGTGAATGGTGCTCATAAACTGCAATTGTAAGTCCGACTCAGCCTGCTCAACTTTATTCCCTTCAGATTGTTTTATAGTATTGTGTGCAAGTAGGCAACTGGCGGCATGGCGTGCGAGTAGGTCCCCCCTTAGGGCCTTCGTCAACTCCGTGGGAGCTCCCTTTTTAGATGTTGGTGTTGAAATGCCACTTCCAACTTCATTATTACCCCATCCAAAAGGTGCTGCTGGTTGTGGTTGGCTCTACTTGAGTTTTTCATGACAAGTTTTGTTGCATACGGGCAGGTTAACCAGGTATGCAGAATCTACCATTGGCTAGCCAAAGATGTTTCCAGGCACATTTCTCCAGGCATGGCACAAGGAGATTGGTGGTCCAAATGTTCATACCCGTATCATTATTATTCCCTGTTTCTTCAATGTCACTGTCCCTTGGGATTATGACATTGTGGAACTTGTGCTTGTTCAATTTCCAGCACTTGCCCAGATTGTTGCCTCATATTTTTTAATTTCACTAATGGTGGTCTCATTCATTGCCAACAACCTGTTGACAAAAGCACAGGATTCCCCTCAAGCAAGCTTAACTAGTATTTCCACCATTTTATGTAATGCCATTATCTCTCGTGTTTGTTTTGCTACATTTTTGTACTATACACTCCTCTAAAGTGCTCACTTTATTGCAGAAAACAAAATCTTCGACCAAACAAGGAAACCTCAGAACCTTAACCTACCTTGGAACTTTTGGGCTACCTTCTATTTAAGGGATGCTTCTGATGACTAAAATGGATTGTGTATTTTGTAGACTTAATTGCCTGTTCAATCAGACCGAATAGGCCTACCTTGAGACATTAATACTTATTCAGT
>LYUA01003494.1:72834-84542 GCA_002093875.1 Calopteryx splendens
CCTAGCGGCGGCTTGCGGAGTATCGTGTAGATTTAGATAAATGAAGCCAGTTAATACTTCTTCGTTTATGGGAATAATTAATTTAAATAAGTCAACTTGAAATATATTTGTAAATGGATTACATTTTCAATATTTCCTATTATCAAATTAGGTCATAGATACTTAAATGGAGCTATTTCGTAAAAAAATATAAAATTTGCAACTTGGGCTATCATATTGGAAGTATGCAAGGGCGAGGTAACCGCTGGAAATCATTTTCAAGCAAGCCAAACTTTTTTCTTCGTTGCTATGTTACTCGAAACTCTTCTCCTTATTACAATTGAAAGCTCAAATTTTATCAATTCCTTTTCTGAAAATGCGTAATATCTAGATAATTTAAGCAAGCTTTTAACAGGATGGAATGAAAGGACTTATATGAACTTGTTCTGTAGTACAATCCTGGAACTGGCTTTATGATAAATTCATGAGCTTTGCTACATTATTGTGAAGGTCTTATGTTATACGCGGCATTATTATGTGAAAATTTTCTTTGACCAATAATTGGTTATTCGCACCTACGTCTTGTCTCTATCGGGCATTAAGAAAATTTATACGGAATGTTATTTAAAGTAACGTCTTTTTGCTACTCAATTTCTCTTAACAAAATTAACCTCTGAATAAAATCATTAGAAAAATTAGCTTTAATAAATAGAAGCAACTGACTATATTTTTGGGGTATTGAATTATTATTTTCATCTGAAACTGAACCCATCTGAAAATAATAATTCTCCTCATGAAACTTGACTGTATGCGTACACATATTTCTTTATAAATAGCTATTATTAAAATAAGGGTACCAATCCCCACCTTTTAGGATCCAAAATTTCCTATCTATGGCCCAAGTTTTTTGTTTATTACAAGAACATAAGTGATATGGAAGTTCTTAATTATCAAAACTGGGTTGGTATACTGGAAATAAGTTGCTAAAAATGGGTTATTTGGAATAAAATACGGGTTTTAAACAACTCTAGATGACAATTTTGCATGAAGGGGAAGAAATAGAACTAATATTAATGCCAACAATAAAAAAATGAAAGAATTTGCTCCTTCTCAGGGAAAGAGTTTCTCCTATTCCGTGTGGCGTACTGGGTGGGAGTTTAGGGGCCAGAAGGAAACTTGAGATTTATCGTCATTTGGAGTATTACTTAATCCGAATGCGTGCGGCATTAGGCGCCGAAGCCAAGTATTCCAACCACTACGATCCCATTGTTCCTTTCACTTTGAATATCCACCCACCCCGTCCTCATCCTTGCTGAACACTCTCCTCTATTCCAGATTCCCACTCCACGTACCCCTCCCTACTTCCCGTCCCTTCAATTTTCCATTTTCAGTTTTGGCGCCGATCTCCGTCTGGCATTTAAATGTTTTTAACACTCCGCCCTGTGGAATTCCGCAAGCTGAAGCGGCAAGGAAGGGGCACTGCGTACGCATCGCAAGGATCCTCGCAGGATGGGGATTTTATGCGAAGCGAGCGGAAGTTTCCTCCCATTCAAGTTCAGTCTCAGCTAACGCCACCCACCCACCGCCCCTTCAGACCAAAATACATCCCTAATCTTCCCCTATTTGCCTTTCTCCGGTTTCCATTTCTTTATCTCCTTTCTCTCCCATTGTGATTTCTCTTATTTTTTTACCCGTAGCCTCGTTCACTCTCATGTACAAAAACAAAGGAATTTACATTAATTTGAGTTATCATTAAAAACTTATCAAGTCTCACGTTGCCAAGAAACACATTTTCTTGCCAAAGCGAGAACAGCATATTATTTGTAACAAAAAATTAAATTTTGATATTATTGGTACTTATTATTTATTTATTATATTGCTGTTGTTATCGCAAGCTTTATTGCGTATAATTTGTACATAACGTCATGCCTTTATGAAAATTATTATTTTGGGAGATTAGTAGTTATGGTTGACTTCCTTCCACCAGGATAATCACCATCATAAATAAGGGTTATATTATAGATTGCACTACTGACTTAAATTTAAGTATGTGCAACTACAGTAATGCATGGTGAGAATTCAAACGTCAGAACGTCGATTCCTTAATCTTAAATTTTCCGGTTTGCAATCAATGGACACAGAACTTATCTTTCGTACATTTGGTACAGTCACCAAAGTAAGTTTCGTTTTGATAATATTTTAACATGTTTGTCTCTACTGTTGACATCGACATATCTCGCGTGTTAGTAATGACACTGCTTCTAATTGGCAACGAGCCGATGTCGTCCGAGGCATTCCGTGCTTACATTTCCAGGCGCTTTCCAAGTAATCCATCACGCAATCCTTCTACATTGAGTATTTGACCATTAGTGCAGATTAGATGGATTCATGTTAAAATTCCGAATTATGCTGCACGAAATAACATTTTATAAAGGTACATCTCTTGCGGCTACTTTTATTTGTCCGTAATTGTTTAAATACGTTAAACACAGAGGCATCTAATCCATGGTGGAAAATCTACCATATCAAACGGTGATATCTACATCTTTTCCGACATCATTTTTTTTAGACATCTTTTCCGGATTAAAGTTATGGACTTTCCAAGGGGAAAAATATTTCAAATTTCGTCGTAGGTTATGTTTGAAACACCTTAGTAGTTATTTGATTTGGTAATACCCTACGATTCATAACCAATTTGTTTAGAATTTATGGTCAGAAAACTTCCGACGGTAATTAGGATGAAGAAAAATCATTGGATGAACTATCTCAATTTCGATACTTTAGATGCACGCCACAAAATATATGCACGATCAGATTTGATAAAATATTTGGCCCAAGGAATCTTAAATTTGACGAAAAAATTTTTTTTCAGCTAAACACCACCTTAAGGATATCGATTACGTACGGAAATTATCACTTCAATTTAAGTTGCCCAACCCAAATCATACTTTTTGAAAGAAAATATAAATGGTACTATTTTTTAAAGTTATACAAATTACAATAGTGAAGGCATGAACAGGCGTGTATTAGCTGTAATACATTAAATTTTAGATTATTATTTATTGTATAAGGTATAATATATTATAATTCAGTTTAAAAGGTAAATAAAACAACTTTTGGAATAAATCTACTAGTCATTCATAATTTAAACAGTGAAAATTCGTCAGCATCTACTTACCCTGCAAGCCGACCCAAGGGATTGTGGCAGGTCGTCAGCCATTAATGACATTAATTATCCCTAATTGGCAATCCTCATATATTCACACTCGGGATGTTCGAATTGCTGAACGAGTTTCTTACTGTCAGAGTCATGAATTATGCAAGGGGAAAAGGATTTTTTTACTTCTGTTCGGCAGTCAATGCCTCTCAACTTCACGTCATTGTCTAGTCTCTCAATGTAATGTGGAGGTAAAATGATTCCTTCTGTTTCAGTTCTAAACTCGAATGACTTGTATCGTTATAACAATTTAATTCATGCATGTAATCTTTATGCTTCAAGTGGCTCCCAACCAAGGCCATCCATTATCAATATGACGCTCTCTGTTCGCTCAAACGATTCTTCAACAATCGGGAAACTTTCCTCTGTATCCCGTTCAATTTCAGTTCCTTCAGAGCAGGTTCCCAAATGCTCGAAGAATATTCGAAATGAGTTCTTACTACCTCGAATTAACATACCTTCTTAATTTTATATCAGAATACTACCCCACTATGCGTTTTATGAACCCAAGGTTCTTCAATGCAGTCCTGCAAAAGGGTCTAAAAGCAGCTAGGTACTAACTCCATATTAGGACATGATAGGCCCTCCTAGCCATTTGAATTGGTCCGCAATTCTTATGCCCATACATGCTAGTTTATGGGGGTTAGGTGGCATGGATTTGTTTCCATAATTTCAACAGTTTTTTAACGGAAAATCACGTGAGGAACCTATGACCTTAACGCATTTGGGCCATGGGAGTCGCGTGTTCGAAAACTATGCCAAACACACAAAATTAAATTAAGATCCTTCTAAAATGTACATATATAATTTACAGATTTTTATATCTAATACCGTAACATCTTCGTGTAGATATTACCAAGAATTATGATGGACAATTCTCCTGAATAGCAAGCACCGGAGGTCACACGCTCAATATTTAAAATCACGCCCGAGATAGTGTGAATCTCTTGAGATACCTCTTGACCTCTTGATAGAGGTCTCTTGAGACTCTTCTAGTACATTCCCCATGTGCATTCACTATGCATTTATTATTATTTTTTTAAATCCTCCCTTACACATAAATTTTCTCCAAAATTATTCATAAATAAGGCATGAGAAGGCTAACTACAAATAGGGTGTTCTTTAGCGTATACTAGGAGTTGTGCATAATTTGTAGATGGTCATTCGGTATGCTCATGATTGAATCAAAACCTTGAAATATGTTTCAGAAGCTGACACTTTTAGCATTTTTACTTTAATGCGGCTCAAGTCGTTAACGCTATGAATACAAAATTAAAGGCTTTCTCTCATCTTCATGTTTTCAAAATTAGGCAGTTAATAGCTAACTATGAACGTCCACTGGATAAAATTATGTATCTTACCAAATATTCATTAATAAAAAGTCATTATTCAATTCATTTGAGCAAAATTTTATTTCTTAAGCCCTTAATGTTAAATCTAACCTGTCCCAATATAAATGCAGGAATGAAAAAAATAACTGTATAATGAGCTTTGATAGTTTCTTATAGACTTCATGGCATGGTGGTGGTTAAACGTAAAAGTAAATATGGATAAAATTCCTCACCAACAATAATGAAGATGAGTAAGAACAGTGTTGAATTTTTATTAATTACAACATTTTTAATTTAAATTATTAATTTATATTTTAATTAAAAAAATGTAATTGCTTAACAAACAAAATAAAATATTGTGTACTAATAGATATAAGTTAGTGTAAATATTTTAAAATGTAATTTTGATTCAATCGAAATAGATGATTCAGAAAAAACAACATTTTATAAATACAATGAAAAATTAATGAAAATAGATTCAATAAAAAAGGTAAGCACATTTGATCTCATTTTTCAATCCATCCTTGTGTTGACATTTGAATTTAAGAAAAGGATAATATGAGGATGCTGAGCACCTCTTACTCCTTATATCTTGTGGCGATACAAAATAAATAACATCATTGACGACACAGTAGAACATTTTTAGAAAACAAAAGAAATGGCACACTCACGAAGTAAAAAGCAGCTTTCGCTCATTTTACTTGCTTAAACCTGTATTTCATAATTTCATCTTCTATGGTAACTCTCTGATAATAATGAAGTGTATTCAATTTTTAGGTATTTGAAAAGTCGAGATATTTTAGTGTGTAAATCGGTACATTTTTGCGAAAAAAGATTTATCGGTATAAGTGGTTCAAAAGTTATCATTAAATTTAAAAAAAGGCCCTTATCAGCAGATCCTCCGGAAAAAATTCACTTTAGTATTTTTAACGTATTTTGTTAAATCTCTATTGGATTTCACCGGAATATTATTTATCACAAACCTAATTTGACCTATGTAAACATCTGTTCTAAGAGCTCTTAACCTCTGGTTAATAAAGAACCTTATAGCTGTACTCTCTTTATAAGAGCAACCACTACTATGTTTGTCACAAAATATTAATATATTTCCCAAATCTCAATTTTATCTCGCATACCACCAGGGCCGTCATTCTTCTACACCCTTTTTCCAACTTTTTTTAAGGTAGAAATATACATAACCCTTCTCCTTGGTTCTTTGTTTGTAATGAAACACAGTTTTCGGCTTGACTTGATGAAATATTTCCATCGTGATGATAACAAAAAAAAACAGCACTTCAATTTCAAATAAGAAGTGTTATGTGAAAATGCAGAGCTGGTTTTTTTTTCTCATTACGATAGTGAAACATATATTTGCGTTCTAGTGCACATCCGTCAACACCATAGGAGAGATTGGCCATTTTAGCATGTATACTTCTCGGTTAGATTGGATACGTCTTGTCATATGTCTTAAAATCAACGCGCGTTACAAAAATACTCTCTCATAGAGGAAAAATAGCATGTGTACGCCCTGTAGCATGTGTGCAACCTTGTACGCCTAGAGAAGCGTTGGACGCGAGTCACTAAGGTCGATAACAGTCGTTTTACATTCTTCTCAAAGTTTGCTTATACTTTCCAAACCCGCAGCTATGAGCAATTATTTTTTTTTGGAAATTTTTACCTTTATGTGTGATTATAATTCGTAAAATAAAAATTCATTTCGGTCCAGTGAAGCTTTTTATTAAGCTTTACTTTTTACAAACATTTTAAATGTGTTTAAGTGTTTCATAACGTATTTTATGATAATGCGAATCACCGTCTAACTTCTTTACATATTCTATCATGAGAAATCCATAAATTTAATCCTACTACGTCATTCGATAAATCTCCTACGCAGAAAAACACTATTGGTAACTCTTGGAAATTATCACATTATATATATATATAGGGGCAATGTATTTTTCATATGCATACTACACGGATGTACGTATTTGTAAACGAATGTGTAAATATACGTTCAGCCATAATTGTTTATACAAAACTCTTTCAAGAATATGGAGTTTGTTACTGCTAATTAACCAATTTTAAACTGTTCGAATGTCCTTCAAGTGTCTCATTTACTTTTGTTAATTTATTTAACGTTAACTTTAAAAAAAATATACGATGTTAATGTCTAATTTAAAACAAAACTTTGACGGCCATAACTCATGGATCTTTGGTTAAAAGGTTAATTCATCGTAACACCGTTAATGATCCTACCAAGAGAATATCTAATCACATAATTAAAAATAATGCTCAAACACACTTCTAAAGGTCCTATGTAGCTTTTTAGAGTTCCTTTATTTGATATTATTCTTTTTGGTTGGGCCCAACGAATAATGCCAGCTGCTTGATGAGCGTTCTGTTTGTGAACTCATACAGATGAATTTTCAAAGGCTAAAGGAATTTTTTTTTTTTAATTTCAGTAATAGTTCCTAGAATATATCAAAAGAAAAACGCTTTTAAATCAACCTACATTCATGAAGGGAAGATTAATTTATTATGAATTAATTACCGTTTTTTCTCGTCTTATCTCTGAAAGTACGGTTTCTATTTGTATATAACTTTAAAATCTCTTTCAAATGTTCAAACCTTCTCTTTAAAATAAAACTGTTTCACTGTTTTGGCCAATTTTTATATTCTTACCCTGCGTGCACCCGTTATACAGTCTTTTCCGGCATTTAAAGAAAAATTTTAAGCCAAGCCGTTTTATCTCTGTGTCTCAAAATAGTGTAATTCAACAAGCCTTGTGTTCGAGATCCTCAATAAGTTTGGTAGAGATGTTGTCAACCTTCCGCTTTCTTTGGAGTCACAGGGAAATGATGCTGTAAGTGGAAAAATAACGTCAATAGGTTAGCTTTGCCCTATGCTTACTATATTTACCTTGTGAATGCAATATGTTTATGAAATACATAATACATGTTTTTTTTTCTTATGTGCATACATATTCTGTTGTTTTTTGATGCCAGCTCAATGATTCTCTGTAGTGATAACTTCTCTATAACGATGATAAATGCTGGTTGCTTGAAAAACGTTATGGAGAAGTTTTACTGTATTTTAAAACGTTTTTGTACTCACTCTTAACTAATTACATCCTAGGTTTAATTATGATTTTACATATGTTATGATTCTGACTCTAAGGCTAGTCACATTTTCGACATCCCTAGTAATAGATTATAAGAAGGTTTTAAGAGGTATTAAATAGAGTAATTTTAGATACTTGAACCAGAATTTCCAAATAAATTTATATATCTATTGAAATATATTAAATGAGCCACTTCAAACAACAAACCATATGCGGTATTATAATATTTGTTCATTTTTGCGTAAAGTAAGCCACATTTCCTGATTACGAGTTGAATTTAGAAAAATTCTATCCCAATCATGGAAGCGCTAAGAAATTTTTTATCCCTCCAAACGATTTCCATTTTCGCATTACTACTACAAAAGCAGTAACCAATACGAGTGGATGCGAATAGGTCAGTGCGTTGATTTGAATGAAAATTGATATAGATAGATAAGGGTTTACCTATGCCTTGAGGTGCATGAAATTCTCAAATTCAGTGTTGGGGGCAGTTCTTTTCCCGGAGCCATCTGCGAATACCCATAAAGTTTTGCTAGCCATAAAAATGCCTTTCTTGAATTAAAAAATTTATCAGAGGAGCTACCTGAAATTAGAACCAGAGGCCCTTCGATTAGTAGCCAAACTACCACTGGGCACCCATGCCACATATTTATATATTTTGGTAATATATTTTTACTCCACTGATTACAGCTCATAAAAGGGTACGAGAAATATTGCTGCACCATTTTGGATTAAGATCTAGGAACATTTCTGCAGTATTCTGGCTTCCGAGACGTAGTGAACTCCTTAGTATGCTTAGATTTTTTTCGACAGAATAGAGAACTTCGATGCTGGTACATATATTTAGATAATGTAAAAAATATTTGAGGGATAGTTATAATGATCATTAACAATAATAATAAAAATAGGAGGTAACATATGGAAAGTGTTACTTTTACGAAAAAACAACAGTGTAATATACTGGCGTTGCGTTATTGATAAATGAATGTTTAAAAAAAATTGCTGCAGAAGAAAAAAAAAGCAAATGATCAACAAGTTATTTATGAAGAGCCTTCAACGAATTTATTGAAATAAACCACTAAAATGAACTTACTACAACGAAGGATGAGGTGGAACAAGATTTTTTTCCGTCGTTCATAGAGAAATAGAAAGCTTGACGAATGATAAGTTTGACTAGATAAGGATTAATAAGGAACTGAAACGTTTTAATTGATTACTTTTTTCAGGAGTGATTAATTATGTGGAAGGAAAAAAGTTACACTTTTCTTCAATATTCTGCAACTTACATTATATTCAATTTAATTTTTCCGGAATTTTCCATTTACTACAAAGAGACAAATTAAAGATGAAAGGTAGTGATGATAAGTAAGAGTAGTTTCATCAACATCATTCCCGAGCGTATTGACGGCATGTAACCCCTTACAGCATCATATCCCTGTGACTCAAAGTAAGCGCAAGGTTGGCGACACCTCCACCGAGCTTATTGAGGATTTCGATCTAAGAGCTTATTGAATTATAGGTCAAAATTAAGGGGATACCTCTAGACAACTCCAATAAATTTCAAACTATATGATTTTCCGTGAAATACTTATTGCTAAGAAAGTAAATGGCTCAACCTTATCTGAAGTCTGAATACCACGCCCTGTAGGACTTCGTATGAGCTGAGCTTTATCCTCGCCTTTCTAACTATTTTTGTGTTTTACGGATAAGTAAAGAAATATTTTTTGGCAAAAAAATCGCAAACACTACGGTAGCAGTATTTGATTTGTTTTTCACAAGTGCTTAAAATTTACCAACTGCCTTCAAATAACATAGCAATAATTTGAAATAATATCACTATGCATAGCGGGAAAAGAAATCATATACTGGTAGGAAATTATCTTCTGAGTGTGTATATACGTGATTTTAGGCATTGAATAAGCACTGATTGGAACACTTCAAGCAATTTCACATCATTAAGGTAAAACGTATGTCATTAGAAGAGTTATGGTATTAGAGTACCTACCTATTAGAGAAAGATCTATTTAAAAAAATAATAGAATGAATAAGAATTAGCTCAAATATACATATAAAATACCATTACTGATAAGCTCCAGGAGGTTTTCAAATGAAATTCTCTATTCTATTGAAAATTAATATTATCTTATAATTGATGTTTCATTATCAATAATTAAAGTATCCATATGACAGTACAAAAGTAACGTATTAAACTTTTAAAACTTGTACTTATTATGAAAAAGAATTACATCTTATAATAAGATATACCTCGGTCTTTTGAAAGTTTATATTAATTGGAATACATTTTTATATTAATAATAATATATAATCTCTTACATATCTGCTGTTCGAATACGGGGTAATTTGTATTATTAACCATGCACTTGGTGATACTCAATTTCTGCAGAAGGTTTTAAATAAGTTTACAGTTTCTCACCATGTTTACAATTTCTGTTCCTAACTTATCGCAGATATCTGAAAAATTTTAAATATTAAGTTTCATAGTTTTGTGGACCTTCAACCATCGTGAGGTGCTGTCAAACAATGTCGAAATTACTATATCAATTACTTTAAATATAGTAAAAACCCTGTCGTCATATTTCTTCAAAAATACCTATGCATTCCTCATAACCCTCATTCCCCAAAGCGTGGTTATTTACTTACAGTTAATGTTTTCTGGCGATATTGATCGAATATTAGAAAAACTCTTCAACAATTTCTTAAAATGATCGTCATAACTAATTAACATTCCTCCTTCTTTTCAATATCAATACCTCTTTTCGTCTTTTACCGGTTTTCTACTTTTTCTATTAACACAACTATAAGCGTGACAAAAAGTTTTTTGATTTACTGACCATCAAATAGTTTGTAAGCTAGCTATTAGGCGTCATTTCCTTAAATGAAAGGTCATTAACGTCATTTCCAGGAAAGGGGAGTAAAATTACAGTGACGATCAATCGAGATCAATGACCCATTAAATATCGTAGAGCCATTATCAACGCCGCCACCATGAAAGGATTCCCCTCAGAGCATTATAAAATCGACCGGAATGCGCGCAATGGTTCAAGCCACCCTCTACGTGACTCTTCCACTCCGAAACTCATCCCACCCAACCCCTCCGACAATGCACCATCTTCCTCTTTCTTGCCTAATCCCTAACCCTCTCTCATACACGAAATTTCCCCCTTCTCCCGTCCACTTTCCACATCCTCCTATCCCCAATATCCACACACCCGTAAGGGCCTCATCCTCCTGCCTCGCATATCCTGAGACTCTGCGGATTCCAATCGTAGCGATGATGTCGTGAATCGATTGCTCACACGAGGATGAGACGTCGCTGACGACATCTTCGTAATACCTCTTCCACTTCCCCCTCCACCCACCTACCTCCTCTTCCCCCCACACTTCCCACATCTCCAATCCCATCCCATCCCGACTTTTCTACTAAGGAACTCATGGGAAGTATTGACATCGCTTCGCTCGGGAGACCAAATTCTTTTCGATTCGTTGGGCACACCACCGACCCTCGGGACCCGCAGTCATTCGAGCGCGCTGGGGCCAAGACAGGAAAGACAGAGAAGAGGACTAGGGTCTCGCCCAAACCCTGCTCAGAACCCGTGAAATCATCACAGTCCGACGTTTCCTACAAGACTCAAATCATTTCTCTTTCTCCTTCAGTATTCAACCGCTCAACCACGCGTGCTCGCATGTTGTTATTCCTATCCCATTATAACTCAGAAATTCATCCCACCATCTTCCTCATTCCATTGTCGCTAGAGTTTTCTCACAAAAAAAACGAGAATCTCACGAGAGATTACAAACAACTAAACAACTAAAATTCATTGACATTTTTTTGCGAAATTGCAAATACATAATATTAAATCTGCATCAGGGAGGAAAATAAAAAAACTTTATTTCCACTTGGTGATTCTAATGTCTACCACCGAGATTTCGACACATTATATCATCTTCAGGCAATGAATTCAATAATATAAATAAATAAACAAATAAATAAATATATATATATATATATATACACTCGTGGGAAACTCGCTAAGCAGCG
>LYUA01003495.1:57292-67350 GCA_002093875.1 Calopteryx splendens
GAATGAAGGGAGGCAGGAAGTATGCAGAAATGAAGAAAGGGTTTCTTTAGTAGTATGTCCATCAGACACCTACCCTAACTTATGATTACCAATAATAATAATTGGTCTTAGGTGAGGTAGGTTTAAAAAGCCTATCAAATGATTACTGAATCTGTTTCCTTAATGTCTCTCTAGAGTAATGACTCTTTCATTAAAGAAATTTGGCTTGACTTGAGACTGACTGGGTGCCACTTGTTAACCTTCTTCCAATTCTCCCCAGTGCTGCAAGATTTTTTTAAAGTTGGATGTTTTAATTGCATCCTTTTTGTTGCTGTCTTCATTCTCGGAAGACATTTGCTTTTCCCCCATGTCGTCTTTGTTTTCCTGCTCTCATCTTAAATCCTGTAGCTCTTTGGTTACAAGCTCAATGTTGTGTTCATCTACTAACTATGTCTGCTTCTTTAACTTCCAAATCCATGCTATGGGAAACAACCATATATATTTACTATATCAAATTGACTTTCTGTTCCTTCAAAAGCAGTTCCTTGTACTGTTAGGCCATCTCTTTTTCCTGGCTGATTACAGTCTGGCTGATTTTGCAGAATTCCGTGATGGATAATTCTGTGTCGGTGATAACTTCAAAGCATCTTTGGAGAGGAGCCTTGGTAAAAGCTTTTTGAAGTTGTTAATAACAGATTGATCCATTTTTTGTAGGAGTGATATGGTAATAGGAAGCAAGAACTTCATTTTGTTGAAATTAAACTCTTCATCCAAATCTTCCTCAAACCGTAGTGGATGTGCTGAAGCATTGTGTATTATAGTTAGCGGTGGAAGTAAAGACCTCTGTCATTCTCTTATAGAAGAATTTTCTGGTTACCCTGGCTTTTATGTTCATTCTCCATGTAACACCAAGTTTATGCCTATTCATATTCTGCTTTTTAGAATTTTCATAAGGATAAACCAACACAGGTGTTTAACTTCAGGTCACCACTGGCATTAGCACAAAAAAAAGCAAAGTTAGTCTATATTTCATTGGCTTGTATCCTGGCAATGCCATTTCCTTATTAGTGATGAACAATCTTTTATTATATTTTTCTGTAAAAGCCCAGTTTTATCGCAGTTGAAAACATTTTGTTCTGTAATCTTAGTCAACATCAGTTTCTGAACTTCCTTTGTGCACTTTTCTGCAGCTTCTTTCTCAGCACCTTCTCCATATCTAACAGCACTGTGGATACTGGTTATATTCTTGAATTTTTCAAACCATCCTTTATTAGCATTAAACTCTTTGCCAATGTATTTGGTACTGCTAATGGAGGGCAAGTTCTGTGCTAGATATGCTAGTTTTCCAAAAATTCCTCAAATTGATACCACCAACCACAGTGGTCAACCCAAAGGTTGGTGTGGTAGGCGATTGTAGAGCTTAAAAATCTTGATAGACGTTATCTTAAACAGCACCTTTACCTCTAAAAAAGAGTATCCTGTTGGGGATTGTAGAAATAAAGCTGTGGATGACTTGCCTAAAAACAATTTTATTGATAGTATTGTTTGTTATAATATCAAAAAACAAAATGAATACTATATTTATTTGTCCAAAGGGTTTGAACAAGCAAATGTAGAATAAGTCAAGTAAGATAAATACACACAAAAAAGAAAGAAACATAAAATACATGTATTCATAAAAAATCCAGAAATTTTCCAACCAAATATAATGACCATATATAGTCAAGAATTTTTTTTAAATTTACGTTTAAACATTGGCATACTTTGGACTGATTTTATCTCATTGGGTAGTCGATTGAAAAATAAGCAGCCAGCATAGGAAGGACTTTTGGCATACATTTTAAGATTGTGGGAAAAAGTTTGATAGTCATTTTCCTCCTGTTGCCAAAGTGATTGACTTCTCTGATTAATAATAAACTAATGTTCTGTTCTTTAGCAATTAAGATGGGATAATATATGTATTTAAATGTTAGGGTAAGTATATTGGAATCTTTAAGGAGTTGCCTACAGGTGTAGTATTTATAAACACCAGCTAAGATCCTGATAGCCCACTTCTGAAGTATAAAAAGTCTTGCAGTGGGATGGGAGTGACCCCATGCTACCACACTGGGTTTCAACTGACTAAAATGTATGCATAATAAATCAATAAGGCTACCTGTATATTTGTTACAGCTAGAATTCTCCTAAAAAGATAACAACATGAAGCCACATAGGAAATTAGTATGTGCTTCCTACTTAAGTGATTCATCGATGAACACACTCAAGAACTTAGTTACAGGGGAAGCTGAAAGTCATTTAGCCCCTAATTTTAACCGAGGGAAGCTGAGGATTCTTTTTTGATAAGGGTGATAAATGGTGAACCTGGACTTAAGAGTGGTTAAGTAGGACTCACTTTTTGACAGGCCAGGAGACCACATTATTATCTTGATGTTGCACAAATCATATTGATTGATACATCCTCAGCACATGAAATCAGGTGATTAGTTACATCTGCACACATAATAAGTTCACCATTATCAATCGTAGATGGTAAATTGTTTATGTATACAGTAAGTCCCTGACTTACACAATTCCGCAGATACACAAACATATAAACCTATTGAAAAACGTAGGAAAACAAAAACGCTGGGCAAGTCGAGCATATTCAGTTAGTTAAATATCTGGTCAATAGATGGCATTCTTCACGTAGTATGTTTCATATATATGAACACCTAGAACACAGAAGTACTTTTGTTGCGGTTTTGAAACTCGAGGAATTTTTGACATTCACAGTTTTCGACTTGCACAGAAATTTTCAGAACGAATTAACCATGTAAGTCGAGGACTTACTGTATTCGAAAAAGCAATGGCCCTAAAATGGGGCCCTGTGGAACACCCTTTGTAATTTAGTATTTTCTGAATAAACTTTTGATATGGAGCTATAAACGCATACAGCTTGATTACGTTCACCCAAAAAGGACCTCAGCCAATTATTTGCTTTACCAGTAAGTTCATGTGAATTCAGTTTATTGAGCAATATTTCATGGTCAATAATATCAAAGGCTCTTTTCAGGCCATAAAAAATACTTTGGGTGTTCCTATGCCGATCAATACCTTGAAGAGTCAACATCAAATCAACAAATTTACCGGTGGCTGTTTCTGTGCTTTTTCTATTAAGAAAGCCATGTTGAGAGGAAGAAATTATGCTTAAATTGGTAAGAAAAGATGAAAGTCTATGAACAATATTATATATTCCAATACCTTAGAAAAAATATACAGCAAAGTCACTGGCCAACAGTTATTCATGTCCATATGATCACCACCCTTATACACTGGGATAGTTGTGGAGATCTTCTATAAAGAAGGAAAAATTCCAGAGGAGAGGTAATCATTGAATTAATAATAATTATGACTAAGTGAACAAGGGGTGGAATTATGTGGTTAATAACTGTGCCTTTCAAAAAACTACGTCTTTACTATTACTACAACTATGTACCAATAAATTACACATTTGTTGCACTTTAAATACATGCAGAGTAACAACTATCAATACACTAGAAAGGTTAAGTGCTGAAGATGCAAATGCTCTACAGTACGAGAGTTGAACAGCAACACCTCATGTGTAGAGTAGGAAATGCTTATACATAGTGTACACATCAGTATGGATGGAAGTGCACGCCTTTGGACAAATTTTAATAGATTGTTGTTTGCATGATGTATTCTGTGGCAGCATTAGAAAAGTATTACAGCTCGTATCTCGAGAATCAAGTAGTGAGCTCCGAAATTACTTCAACCCCTTGGCTAACTAAAGCTTGATTGTCCACAAATCTGTCTGGCATAGTCAGTACCCACATACCTCCACTCTTACTTCTAGCCCTTCCCATTTCTCCCCTACCATTTCCTCCAAGCATTCGTTGAAAAGCAATGGTGATAATAGACAACTCTGTCTTACTCTATCATTGACCACCCTGTTTCACCATTCACTACCCTCACATATCAGTCCGAGACAAGTGGAGATTTCAACTGTCTCCTTCAATATTCTGCAATACATTCATTAGATGTTTCCAATTTACTCTGTCAAATTGCCGTTTCAAAATCTTAGAAGTTAACAAATACATCCTGGCTATATTCTATATTCCTTTCTATCGGTGACATTCAATATTGCTGTGGCATCATACATACCTCCACTGTTTCTAAACCCAAACTGATCATTTTCTAAGTAATTATTTGCCCTCTTATTAACCCCTTCAGTGGTGACTTAATTTTTCCCAAGCCATCATTCAGGTTAATACTACCCACCATGCAACACTTCCACTGTGGTAAGATGCTCACTAAAGAATTCCTCCTCTTCACTTCTACACAAACTTCACTAGAGGAAATATAAGCTGATTGGAAAGGTAAGCCACCATTTGGGCAACATATGAGCCACTACCAAATTAATATGATTGGCCCGGAAATGTTTTGGGTGTGAACAAAATGAACAACAAATAGACCACGGAAATCTTCAGTATAGTACATTTTGGGCAATAGAGCATGGCCCAGAACTTTTCCAGACATACCACTTTAGATGCCAATGATATTAAGTATTACCTGTCCTATAAGTGAAATCACACTTTACCTATAGTTCTCGCATACTGCTGCTTTTCCCTTTTTTTGATGGGTATTCATACTGATGTAATGAAGTCTTCTGGCCACATTCCATTATCATAAATGGTATTCCATGTTTTTCTAAACTCTTGAGTGAATCTGCAGGGATATTATCTATCCTCACCACCTTGTACACTTTCTTTTCCATTAATGCTTTCTCTAGCTTACAATCAAGTATTCCTGGGACTTAGGTGTTGTCATTGGCATCACATTCTCTTGCTGTGTCAAGACTTTCTGGTCTAATATTTTTACTGTATTGTACTATGCATTCTTTACATCTTGCCTGTATCGCTTCTTCTTTGATTAGTACTTTTCCTATCATAACTCTGATGATGTGCATGACTTTTCTGACTTCTAGACAGAAATATCACCTGCCTGTACAGAGAACTCATTTCACTCTGTCTCTATAAACTCTTCAAGTTGTTGCTCTGATCTTTCATCATGTTTCTGTAATAACCTTGTTTATTAGCTCTGCTTCAATATCTACTAAAAACATTCTATCATTCAACTGCTTTTTATTTACACTTTACTTCCTACCTTTTTGTTATATGTTATTGTTAACTCTCACTTGCTCTCTTTCCCTCAACTGTATATTACTATGTAACTATCACTCGGATAGTCACACTTATCTTTCCACTGACCATTTACAATACACATTGTTCTATTTATCTATCTATTAAACCCTATCATCTATATTTCTTTATTTTCTGGTTTATATTTACTAACATCCTTGTCCTCAACACTATACAAACTTTTAAAGACCGTATTTTGTCACATTCCTTTTCTGTGTATCTTTTCTGCTGCAGACAAATCCACTATGAAATTATTTTGTATGTTGATGTTGTGGCTTAGCCTCTCCTGCCAGCCTACCTACCCCTGTGGTTGCCAGAATCCATTCCCATGTCTGCATTAATTACTATTTCGTTTGATAAATTGCTCAAATGGTTTCCCATTGCCTTCTTTAATAGTGTATTTAACATGAAAAATCACTTTAAAAGGCTGGTCAGCTGGGGCCGGATACCTTTGCAGCCACTTCACTGAGGAACAGTCACTGTGTGGACTGTCATCTGGTCCCTATCCTTCAACCTGCCTAGCATGGGTGGCTCCACCAGGAGAAATGACAATTAACTTTGTTCCCACCAGCACTGCTCTCTAAGGTGGTCATTAGAGCATGCAATCCTTTCTACAGTGACAAGGTTGTAGACCATGGAGAGGGATGACTTGTATTTTGGTTCAAAATAATTATTTTCATCATATGAACATATTTCATTTATTCGAAAATGTACATTTGGCAACAAGAGGGCCTTAATTTCTTCAAAATGTCCAATACGAAGAGAGGAATAAAAAATGCAATGTTATGAGCCAAATACTATAAAAATTAATTTTGACATAGTTGTTTACTACATATTTGCACAAACAGTGTGATCCGGAACAGAATAAATGGGGTTAAATCATTAGCAATGATTATCTGTAGTTTATTTAGTTTTCATGAATACTGTCTATAAATTGAAGTTTATTAAACTGGAAAACTTATATGAATGGTATCTTTCAAAGTCTCTCATGTGTTTTTAAAGTCACTGACACAGAATAAACCTGAAATGTTCCAAGAAAACACTATTAAAATTCTGGACCATAAAAAGGTCCTAAAATTCAGTCAGGTAAAGAAAAATTCAAAACTGTGTAAAGGAGAAAGAAATATATGTACTTCCAAAATTCATAAGAGTTATCGATTTCAAATTTGTGTAACATAAATGATCCCTTTTCATGGGAAAGGATTTTACCAATATCCTGGACTATTGGGTGCCACTATTTTTTTTACATTTAAACTGAATTTAAAACAATACCTACCACTAAATTTCGCAAAAGCAGGTATGAATTTTTCTAAATATATTTTTTGCCAGGAAGTGCATTGTATACACAATCCAGTTTAGATATATAGTTAGAACGGTAAGAACACTAGGTTCCTAGTACATTAAATGTTTTATAGTTTAAAGTTCCATTTACCTTCCTGCCATTCTAAGAATCAGATTCCACATGGAATAAACGATAAAGTAGGTAATAATGTTAAAGTAATAATACGATCGCGTAGTAGACGAACGATTACAAAATCACTGCTTAAAGAAAACTCTATGTAAAATTACTAGATAATTCATGATTTAATTCGGCTACAGATAAAGAGATAGTTTTTTGTTTGAGCAGTTGTGTAATACCTAGGTTAAATGATGTAATTCCGTAACTTGATTGATACACTGCGCAATTACTCTTTTTGTTTGTTTACTAAACAAGAGGTCGGTCTTCAGTGTTCAGACAATACAGAAGATGATTGCATCAAGTTGGCACATAAACTGCATCGAGAAACGCGATAGCCTTAAGGCACTTAAGGTATGTATCGTTTCATTAGATATTTATAATATATTATTATTAAACGTATTAGGTAATCCATTATAAGCCATGATAAATAATTGTTCATGTGTTGAATCCGTTGAATTGCTATCATTTTAAATTATAGCTTGTGTTTGAAATGAACTAGATAATGAACTTTACCGAATGAACGCGATTTTCGGCTAATTTAGTAATAAGTTTATGAATAAATCCTTAGCACAGTGTAAGGATATCCTTATTTTATTCTTATGTTCGTAGAGTATCCTGGGAAATAATTTGCCTGCACTGCGCTCAATATTTGCCACCACTGTATCATTAACTCGTTTGTACAAATATTTTAATTTTGTTTTAAATAAGCTACCTGAGGGTCTGGAAGTAAGGGCTAAGTAAGTCTGGTCGTCGGTAATGTGAGAGTAACCGCGCACCTGATTAGGTTTTTGTGATGTTAAAGTGTTGGACCTCAGATTTTTGATTTTCTCACAATCAGGCACTGACAACTTGGGCAATAAATTTGAACTTCAAAAACGAAAAATTCCATTTTGTGTGAGGGATTTTCCTTTCATTTGCAACATATCCACTCGCTCTCCAAGTGATCCTCCGGATCTCTCCATGCACGTATAGCAAGCGTACGTGCTTGAATCGACTTTCGTTTGTAAGTACGTAAAAACACATGACTTATAAAATTGAAAGCGCAAATGTGACCTGGTATCCACCGAGTACACGTGCACGTTGGCTACTGTCTAAATTTTAAACATTTGTATAGCGGGGGCGCGGTAGTCCAGTGGGTAAAGCGCTGGGCTACTAACCGTAGGGCCGTAGGGCCTGGGCTCAATTCCTGGGATTCCGGGTGACGCCTCTGGGAATCCTCAGCTTCACCCAAGCTGTGAACAATTTTTCGGGTCATCCTGGGAAACTATAGGCGGTACAGGGAATGGAACTGGCAACACTATCCTGATGTGACCGTTCGGCTTGGTAGATATACTCTACCATCTCTTACTCTATATCACTATACTCTACTCTACTCTTGGTAGATATGCTCTACTATATTCTACTTGGTGAGCTCTACCCTCACGTACTAAACCGACCTTCAGGTTGATTACTGTAGTTTTGTGACTATCAGCATAGGTAGCCTTTTGGGCAGTTTTCTATATTCTGTTGTGATAACAATGAGGCTACATATGTACGGAAATGACGATAGAGCATTTGCTATATGCATACCTATAATTTATCAAATGAGCATTTCGTGTTTCCCATTGATATTAGCAAATCCCGAATAAATCATGTTAATTTAATCCGTTATCCTAGGTAAGCAGCTAATTAAGAAATAAATTCACTCCAGTTGGTTGGGTCATGTAAGGGAGGCCGAGTGTAATGGATCAGACTGAAAGAGATATTGATTTCGGATCCCACGGAAATTTCTCCTTGAGAAGACAATTGTTTGTTTTGTGTCAGATGGAAAATATTTTGGAAGTTTTGGCCTCCAAAACGGGATTTGCTCCCAGTGCGTGGTGCCTGGACGAGGAGGAACCAGAGAAAGGGTCTCTCTCTTTCCTCACTGAAGTCCAGAGAAGATCTTTATGTAAGTCCTGGACAGGGGTGTGGGTGGGGGGACACATTCATATGTCCCATACAGGATGCGGGGTCGGTTGACAATTTTGAACGGGGATCGTCCTCACACGACTCAATTTCAGAGGAAAAGAAGTTCACGACCCTTAGGGGGCCGGGGAGAAGGCAAGAAAGGGAAGGAAGGGGGAAGTGCGAGTCCGGAAAATGTGTTTGTCCAGGACAGTGGCGGGAAGAGCAATGGGAAGGGTATGACTGAAAGCCCCTAGTCGTCCTTCGCACATTCTGCGTTATTAGCTTCTCTAAACCTTCCATGTTGTAAAGTGGTGGGATATCCAAAATGCACGCATCAATAAACACTTTCATGACATCTTCCTTGTATTGTGCTGCAACTTTGGGGTTGACAGATGGTACAATACTAGTTAGATTTATTTCCCTCTCCTCTTAAGAGGTGATCCATCCTGACCTAGCGCACTGTATGAATAGTGACATCCTCTCCAGCGTAGGTACACCTCTTATGCTTCTCCCGGTATCACCGTGACGAACAATAATTAATTTGTCTCAAACATCACTTTTACCCATGGGGTCTGCAAGTTTATGTTCGATGGATTTTAGTTTAAGTATTATTCTGAGTTCTTGTCGATAATATGTAAAAAGCTTTTATCGGATGTTGCCGCGTACTGTGGGATGATGCCCGGCGTTTAGTGACCACTGGCGGTCACCTTTTGGAAGGGAATAAAAAAGTATAAAAAAAATAAGAAAAAAGTGATCGGAAGTGGTCATGAAACTCTGGATATCATCTCATAGTACGCGGAAAAACCCGAAAAAAATCCAAATTTTATCACGATGAGCCGCTAAAAGCTTCACTAAAGAATAATTTCATATCGTTCGGAATGATATAAAAATTGTGCCCGGGAAATCCGAAAAATGTACGGGAATTCTATTTTCTCCGAAAAAGCATGGGCTTTTCCGAGAATTAGTAAACTTCACAGGAATTAAAAATTTTCACAACTGACCGATACTCACCCGCATATTTCTATAAAATATGTATATAGATTATAGGCTAAAAGAACACGGTAAGAAATGTAGCGTATAACGATAGTGCGCATTAGCGTAGATTTCCGTATTCTCTTCACAAAGCAGCACAAGTTAGTTTTGATGCGACCGGCTCTCGGAATTTAGATGAGCCAATGGCAATGACACTGTGTGGTTTACGCCTCTCTCGTTTTTTTAGCTTATTTTTACGATTTCATTTCCGTTTTTTCCTTAATTAAATGATGGAATCGAAAATAAAATTATGGATAATCAAAAATCGAATGCTGAATGAACTTAATTATGCTCTTGTGACAATTGGGAAGAATAATTGCATTCGTTTGTGGATAATTAGCGCCATTGAAGATTTTTGGAAATTTGCTGTCTTCGGGATTGTTTCGCTGAGTCGAGTCTTCATTCTCGAGACGACGCACAGTGGGGCCAAATCCCGAAAAGATGGCCAAAATATGAAAACG
>LYUA01003496.1:114027-125032 GCA_002093875.1 Calopteryx splendens
ACCCGAAGGTCGGTTTGGTAGGTGAAGGTAGACCTCACCCAGTACTAAGCCCAACGGCGTCCGAAATTCACACATCATGGGGGGCCAGTTCCTTTCCCTGTGATTTCCCAGAATGACCTGGGACCCGAAAAATGGTACACACCTTGGGTGAAGCTGAGGGTGTCAAGAGGTGTCACCTGGAATCGATCCTGGGCCCTCCGGTTAGGTAACCCAGCGCTCTAGCCACTGGACTACCACGCCCCTTAAGAATAGCGGTAAAATTTCTCTGGAGATGCAGTAGCGACTGGATTTTTAGACCCGTACAACTTACGCTGTGCTTCGTCTAACACCTTTCGCATTCAACCCCAGGACTTGCTATTGACTTTATTGATTACTTTTAGTTGACTTGATAAGGTCTTCATAAGGTCAAGTTTAACGTTCACGAAGTTCTAAGATATCTAAATCATGCGACCAAGTGCTGCGATTTTTTTCCACTTAATATCATCGCCGTTTCACGAAGACAACGATCCTGAACACACTAAGGTGTCACGCATACCTTGTATTTATAGTGTTTTAATATGTCATAGTTTCTATTATGCATAGTTATTTTGGTCCTACATATTTTCTCCTATCAGAAATCGTCTAGACTTAGATGAATCAGCTAAACTGTTGCATGTACTACACCCTTAATATGACGATTGAAAACAAAACTGAGGAGAAGTAATTTAGAATGTTTTAAATTTACAGACAGTTATTGATCCTTTTTTTGGTGAAAGCTATGCATAAATTTAAAAAAAGCTTTCTGTCTTTTTTCGTTCATCTTTTTCATGAAAGAGCACAATAATTTTAAGTTTATTTTTTATTGAGGAGAAATTTTAGAATAAATAAACGTCAAACCAACTCCATTTAGCATGTTGATTTTTCAGTTATGACAGTACAGAACCAGTCCGCTAATATGCATGATAGTCCATATTGATTAAGTAAGTGCAGAATGCGAGCGAATACATAAAATTATTGTCTACGGTACATCACCGGTTTACACTGTGAGAAGAGGAGGGCAGTTCTGATAAGGAGAGGTGCCTCTCGTGTATAAGGGGCAATTTCATTTTGTTACCAATAGGAAAATGCATTAGCCATCGTGAGAAATATTGGAGTTACCTACATATTATATGCGAATTTTAAACGTGGAATGAAGTCAGAATGTATTAAAAAACAAAGATCAAATTTCGAACGTCACTTTTCCATTTCCATTGGATTCGATTCGAGGTTTAAATTAGTGTTCATGAGAGCAAAATTGCTATCGTAAGAATAATTCAAAATGGCTGATGAACCTAAAAGGCAAATCAATGAAACTCACCGGCAGGTATTTTTCCTGTAGTAATTTTTTGACACCGTGTATTTCTGTGCAAGTATTTACCTAAGTGATCGTTTTATACATTGAAAAGACAATTATTAAGAATTGAGCACGCTCCCTTGCACTCCAACCTGTCTTCAAGATGTCCATCCCTGAAGCTTCGACAGTCGATTTTCCAAGCGTGATAATTGAGTCTTTAATGCCAATGAGAAACACCATTTTTTCTATCTAGCGATTTATCAGAATACGCTTGTTTCCAGGAGGCTATGGAGGTTACATTTCGTGCATATATCCGTGAACAAGGTGTGCCGTTGGTAGATAAGAACGCTCGCTGTACGCTCACTGAGTAAGAACTCCAAAGCTAAGATCCCAGCGACTTTCTTATTCGTCATGGAATCCTAGAAGGATCAGATGAAATGGTATTACACGCTATCCTTTGGATCCTGACCCTTTGGATACAAATTGTTTTTCATTTCTTACGATGGCATTCTTGTCGCCATTCCAAGTTTATTGACTTAAACTGGTTTGTGCTTCTATTAGTCCATTCTCATTATTTCCTTAATCTTAAAGTCCTAGATATTTACTACTAGCAGTAGTGAAACTCGAATCCGGATGGTCTACGCGAGTTCGAATGAACCAATCTCAGTTGACAATATCAGCTCAACCCATCATTCGTAATCGACCAAAGCGATTCCTTTTCAAGCAAAGTTCCACTTCGATACGCTGTTTAAGATACTCCGTGGGTTGTCCGGAATCCCTCCCGCGATCCTAATTGATCGCTCGCTTTTCGTCAGTTTTCTCATTCCCAAATATTTCAGGTCTGATTTCCACTGCTGAAAATGACGCACTTTTGCTTTCTTTCGCGGATTGCTGAAAGCAGCCTTTTAGACTACAGCGAAGCGGACTATACGAGTGGATTCCGCTCGTTCTGAAACCGCAGCGAGTTTTCGTTGTTAAGGGTTTAAAGTTTAAACCCCGTTACGCCCATGACATTGGCGCAGGCGTGAAAAATCGGAAACATTCGGTTAATAACTCTTGTCCAGTACAAGCGCTACATTCTTGGAAGCACTTGCACGACAACTAAATCGTCTATTATCGTTCCCTAATCATCGGTGTCCGAGCTTAAACCGGGCAATGCAAATACTTTTATTGACCTCATCCACCGTTTAAACACGTTTTCATTACCCCGCTGAATGGGGGAAATAATCTCCCTCCGCTTCGGCGGTGTTATCCTCTGCTCCTCACGGCAGTGAAAAGTATGCCCTAGTGTATTTATATGATAAACAGGCGAGAATCATCGAACCTCTGGCTAAGCATATATCAACACTGGCCGCCAGGTGACATTTCTGGAAGCGATGTACCTATAGAACGGGAGCCTATTTCTAGCGGTAACTATATTGACGGATGATTATTCAGTTGATAACATGGATAAATTTAAGATAAATCCACAGAAAAACTTCATCGACGACCAAAACTATTACCAGCATAGCATTGTCCACTTAAATGAAAATTTCATGCAACTAATAAAAACATAACTTAGGGCTACCAGAAAATGATAAAGTGAAACTCACCTGGTGGCGATCCTGCGAATTCCCCGAAGGCCAGAGATAATCCGAGCATCGTGACTATGTAATACACTCTCCAGTCCATGACCATCCTCTCACTGATTTACAATTCTTTCCTTGCGGCTAGAATTTTCCATGCTCTTGGCTTCCTGCTCTATTACCTAGAGTAAAAAGGTATGATAACTTATCACTATATCCTCCTCTTTACTTGCGACTTCCTCTAAGTGAATCCACGGACTTCCGCTTTTGCGTAGGTCAGCGGTGTGCCAAAGCCTCACGCTCTCAATGCCACCGTCTGCCTCGCGTTCGCGGATTCACGTTGCAGGCAATCGTTTCGAAATCCAACAGTGCACATTAAACGCGCAGTCTGATCATTATTAGCGCATCATTCCCTTTGCGCGTCGAAATGCTGGCCGATAAATATTCTTCAACCGAATCCTGCATCTGAAACAAAGCGTGACGCATATATGGGAGAACTAGATGTGGGATTTCGGATTTTCTATTTTTTTTTCTATCGCTCTCCTCGGTACCTATCGGAGGTACGACTCAAAGAACGCCAGAGGTGCGACGTCCTCTTGGGAGAGAGAGAGGGGGGGCCGGAGAAGACAAAAGTAGAGATGAATTGCAGAGACAAAGAGGAAAATTGATTGATAATAGTAGAAGATGAATAATACGTCCGTCCACTCAGTAAGCACCCCCGAGTGTGAGAGAGAAGGGGGAGGGACTGGTATGGGAGAGGTAGCTGCCAAAAACTTTTCATCCCCGAAAAACGCCGAGTTAGGCGCCATTTGTCAATCAGCGTATATATTCTCGGGGGAAGAAAACTTGGAAGATTTTGCCTATATCCATTCGATGCGGGAGACGTGCTTTGCAGAAGACACATGCAAACGTCTAAGGTATCCATGAGATCAAGTCTACTGAGGCATAGTAAGTGTCCTCTAGGATCTGCGACCGCAAAATAAAGCCAATGACACTATTAAACTCTGATCTGATTGAATAATTCTTGTTAGCTCAATAAATGCACGATTCAATATGCGCGGAGATTATTTACGTGTTTCTTAAAAATTATTCCCATGCTAAGTTCAGAGAAAACATACGGCATTGAGGAGGCCTACCATAGAGCAGAAGTTATAAAAACCAAAGACCCAATTTCAGGCACTAAAGTGTCCATAATGCTATGAGGGAAACAAATAAGCCTCGATGGCTAAATTTAAGTTTCAGTACGGTCCACTCAATGTTAAAGTCTCGACAAATATTAATTCATCAGAAAATTCTAAAAAAATTGTAAATTAAAGAATTTATTACGAAAATATATTTGATTACTCCAGTCCCCATTTTCTACATCTTTTCTTCATTTTACTTCCATCTCTTTCCGAAAAGATTCAACGACGACTAAATATTTTTCATTCGGTGATACAATTATCACATTTGGTTGATTTTTGGCGGTTTGTTTATATTATTTTCTGAATTTTTAATGATTCTTTAATAAAAATGATGTTTATCGTTACATTTTTTAAAGTTTGACGGAAGACACAGCGGATTGTCTACGTACCTATCTAGGAAGATATGTGATCCTCCGTAGGGAGCATCGCATATATTCCTACTAGGACATCCGATTCTGTACCTTTTTAGCGGTAGAACTAAAACAATATTAACCACGTTTATCCACATTTATCTAGCATTCATTTAAAAGATCTCACCAAACTGTTTAATCACCAAAATGATACAATACAATACAATTTAATTAGTATCGGATTAGTCCGTGGCATAGAAAGCGTAGATATGGTAGAAAGAGAGGAGTGTAGAAATGGTAGTCCGTAGCATAACATAGCACATTTAAGCAAATTAATATTGTATTTAATTTACCAAAATAAAAGGTTGGTCTCGTCCCTTGAGCGCACTAAAAAAATTCATATCCAGACTCATTTTCAAATTATTTTACTTCGTATAACCATGGTATAAACGCGAGCCCGAACTCGCACCACCCAGTGGAATGTTCTCTCAGTAAATTTTAATTTATTAGTACTAAAGAAATAAATTATCCTTTCATGATATTTTTTACTGTTGCACTATTTTATAGTTTATATATTATAAATTTAGATTAACTGATACCCAACGCTCGCAAAAAAACCAGTTAGTAACGACGACAGTGCATCAAAAGGTGTTCGAACTAGCCCCACTTTACAATGATTTCACTATTTGAGAACTACAGGCTACAGGTTTTTTGCTGCATTATCAAATAAATTGTACGCTGCTATAAAAGGGTGAGTTTTTATCGGTACCCGTTTGTACTACACGATGCGTAAAAAAACAATGATCCAGGAGAAAAATTTTCCAAATTTCTGCCATGCATTAAGGAGATTAATACACGGCTGTCAAAATGGTATTGGATGCTAATCTACCAAGTTTCGTTTACTGCAAATTGCAATATAATTTATGTTGCTATAACGTCATAGAATCTGATGTTGCATTCCTGACAGCAAAATGCATCATGTTATCCATAAAAACGTTCTGGTTTCAAGAAATAACGTTTACTTTCCTTCTCTCGGAGAAACAAACGAAAATAATAGCTTTCGATTAAACAGCATGATGTGCAAAATCCTATTCTGCAACTCCTATTTTTGGACAGTCTGTCCATGAACGACTGATCTTAGTGCCCGTATGAGTTTGCAATTGTATCATTCGTACTCAGAATCCAAATTGAATAGGAAAGTAAAAATACGTATACACCACTGGTACACCATGGAGGAGAAGGTCAAGGGGTCCATTGGACCTTAAAAGATCGATGGTCCCCGAAGGCGTAGGCACTACATAATGCCGAATGCGCTACGGTGTAGAGGACCAGCGTTCAGATACCGCGATACACCAAATGCACCCGACTCCAACGCCGTTCTTCCATAGATATTGATCTACTGGTTTCTGAATGTTATTGGATTGTCGGTTGTAACAACGTCTCACGTAAACCCGAGTCCGAATCTTGGTTAATGAGGGTTTTTTTAAATAACTATATGAAGAAAAACCGTGCAAGGATGTGAGGGTACATTCCAGAAAATGTACCCAAGGGTTGAGGAAAACATGGAAGGAAGAGTTTTTATGGGTCCACTCGCAGAATTTATGAAGGAGGAATTTGGCCCAAAGACTTCGTTAGGTTACTTCCCCCATAGAATAAACCTTGACCAGGTGGGAGTAGACTTGCATGTTCCGATGACCCCTAGAGTGGTGCTGGAGGGAACTATCTTAATTAGTTGAGCCACCCACACCAGATGGGTCAAAGGTTAGGAGACAGACAAACGGTTGTTCATCAAGTGTCTGTTTCTCACTGCAAAGGTGTCTGACCCCAGTAGTGAGGCCATTTATATAATAGTTACAGAGCAATATGGATCGGAGGGAAGAAAGACAGTGGTATGGTGGCATGGAGTTAGCAGTGGTATTCAAGAAAAAGGTAATAAGAAGAATAAGTAATATAAAGCAGGTACCTAATTGATGAAATGTTATTAGTAGATATTAAAACAAAACCAATGAATGTGGTTCTTATTCAGGTTTACAAGCGGGGAAGCAATCATTGGGAGGAAGAAGTAGACATTGTACATAACCAACTAGAGGAAACGATTAAGGGCATTCCTTGAGAGAAACACTTGATAGTGATGGGGGACTGGAACTGGGGGGCAAAGGGACTGGTGGGCAAAGGGGAAAGGAAGGGGATTACAGTTTGGGAATAAAAATAACGAAGCAGGTAAAGTAATGTAGTTTTTCAGAAGCAATGGCATAATTATAACTTATACCTGGTTATTCAGGGAGATATAAAACACCAGGAGATTCAGGGAGATATCAGTTTGATTACACTATGGTCTGGCATAGATTTAGGAACAGCATCATCCAGTCGCAGTTTTCTGGGTCAAGATGTGGATTCAGACTATAATTTAGTGCTTGTGAAGTGTAATACAAAATTGAATAAGATAGCAAAGGGAAAATGGACAAGAAAATGGCAAGAAGAAGCATTAATCAAGATTAAACGAAAGTAGTAGAAAGAATTCTGATAGAGGACTAGGAAATGGGTACACTTGAAAAAGGAGGAATTATCTCAAAGAAGGGATAATAAAAGCTGCAATCAATGAATCAAAAGAGATCATAAATAGAAAAAGGTTGAGAACACGTATAGGAGTTATAGAAGAGCTAATTAAGAAGGTAGATGAGGGAAGGAAATGGAAGAAGGTAACAACAGAATTAGAAAGTACAATGATATAAATAATAAACTAAGTAGAAAAGCAGATAAGGTGTCAGATATGTGGTAGAAAGAGCAGTGTAAGAGCATATATAGTTTACATATACAGGGTGAAATAGGTGTGTAGTAGTGGCAAGTAAAAGAACTATCCAGAAGTCAAAAAGGAAAATCTGTGCATACTGTCAGAGATTTGATAGAAAAGTATACTAAATATACTACATATAGGTACTTGCATTAACATATCCAAATGACAAAACAAACATTGAAAAAATTATTTCCAATGGTCCCAAAACCCTTGGTGCACCCATATGAGACATATAACTCACTTGTAAAACTGCCAAGGGCTTCAACAATTCAGCTCCTTGGGGAATGAGTCATCCACAGCCCATTGGGCATAACCCACTTTGCTGCTTACATAATGGGTAACATAGTATGAAATGAAGCGATCAGAGCAAGCCAGTGCAAAAGCCTAAAATATTTTGCCTTTGACGTCAATTAGATCAAATTCTACCCATTAATTGAATCCTAATATGTTGCATTTCACATACATATTGAGCTACAATATCATCTGGAGTAATAAAATTTAAAAAACTTAAAATGTATTTTCAAGTGTTTCCAGAGGTAGCAGTGGAGGTTTAGTTGCAGCACCACTGATAAAATTAAATTAATCCTAATATTGTCGATTTTAATGAGTGACATACAGAATTACATTGAGAAATGATTATCTATCATCCTCTACCACACTCACTTTCACTCAAAAATAAATTTACTTTGCAGTCAATGCACTTGTAACACTATTGTAACCTTTCATACACTAAATGCTAAACTTTACCTCAAATTTGTTTATTTTGATACATTAAAATATATATTCATCATTTTACATTGTAAATAATTTTTAAATGGAAAAAAATTCAGATTTGAGAAAATGTGTAACATGGTACTGGTGATACCCACTTTGGCTTGATATAGATAAATAAATATATTTTATGCTATTGGAGGGCTGACAACACTCCTGACTTTATCTCAATATCCTCATGAGGGTATTAATCATTTTGTCCTCCATACATCTCTGTAAACATGTGGCCCTGGAATCCTGTAGAGCCAATCTTTCCCATGTCATCATGTTTCCCAAGGTTTTAGTAGAGTTCATGCAACACCCATGCTCAAGGTAGGATTCAAAACTATGACCTTCAAGTTAGTAGGCAGGTTTTGTTGTCCACTTGACTCGTAATAATTTAAATCAGTTACCTTCCTCCACTGCTTGCTATAAACATTTCAGGATATTATGGAGGACGAGGGTTTCATCAATCTTGAATAATGCCCTGAAATAAGGCTAACTTCTGATATTCCAGGATACAAGTTGGGCCTGCAAAATTATGACCAAAAATATAGGAATTCTAAAATTTAAAATTATAAAATCAAGATTTCATTGAAGTTATCACCTGGATTTGAGGAATAAACTTCAATCATCCTTTTTCAACCATGGGTACCATGAGAATATTTTTAGCATTTAGACTGTCTGAGAAGAAGAGATTACCATGACATTCTGAAGTTTATCTAGTCAATATTGCGTTTAGTATGTGATGCCAGATATATCCAAGATGATATGTATTTGGAAAAAATTGGTGAGGAGCCCAAGGGCAAAAGGGAGTCCAGCCTGATAAACAAAAGCATCCAATAAGGATGAAACTGACGGGGTCTGAACCCCATCTTATCCCAACCTAACGTAAAATCCTCCAACCAATAAATGTGCCCCTGGCATCCTTGCCCAATGGAGGGATACCAGCTATGATGTCCTTCAATTTGAATGGATTCCACTGAAAATTGCTACCGTAGGTGACTATAAAAGGTTCGCCCAAACCTCAAAATCATCCATGTCTCATCACAGTAAAAAAACTTGTATGTTCTTCATCACCACTTTAGCCAAGGGCCCCAACGTATAAAATGCATTTAGGCCAAAGAGCTTCTCTGTAAACCCTGGTTTAAAAGATACAGGGTATCAAAAATTTTATCATGATTTTGCTTTGGTATGTATGCTCATTCCACTTTGCCAAAGAGTTGAATCATTAAGTACATCTTCTACAGCATCAAATTTCAATGGAAATTGAATAATGAACTGAAATGAAAGTGAAATTGAAAGTGAGATGTATAGTGATCACTCTAATATCCATAGCAGGTCAAAGTTGCCTGACGCAACAATTTATGTTTTTATATGAGGTCCCATTAAATATATCAATCTCAAACAGTAATGACAAAGGAACATTGTTAGCGTAAAATTGTAATAAGTGAGAAGATTAATTTTTCTGATGAATGCCTTTTTTTCAGTTTGGTACAAATTCAAGAACTCATAAAATTTCAAGTTTAATAACTTTAGTTTTATTTTACAAATACAAACTATGGATCTTATGTGCAACAGAGAACCATTCTGATTCATTTCACATCCTGTAGTAATAACTTGAACAATTAAATCATGTTGTGACAACTTAACAATGAAAATGGAATCACAGACTTTATAAATAAACTTTACATACATGCTGTATAAGGGAATTGATCAGTTGTGAATAATTCAACTGATATCTTTTATTTTCTGCTTATTACTGCTCTGGGTGTTGCAGTAGCAGTTAAAGGCCTTGAAGTACTTGATGTGTGACTAGAGTCACTTCTCTGAAAAAGTAATAAAGATAACCTTAAATTTCACACAAGATTACTGGAAATACAGATTGAACCACACAGAAATACAATCCCAATGACATATTTTGGAGCTGCAAAAATGTGGTGGAAAATATGGATCATTCCTCACATTAAACTTGTTGTTCATTGTGACCTGTGTACTTGTGACCTAAGTATTAGTTCCACCTGGATGATGTAAAAAGTGATCTTAATGCCAAAAGGTTTTATGAGGCCTTAATGAGCAATAACAATAAGCATATGTGCAATCACTCATAGTTCTATGTTCCCAAAATATAAAGCAGAACCTGTGTGCTTTGTTTTTATAATTTCTGGAATTAGATTGAAGTGGTGGCTTTCTCTGCCTGGAGAATGGGCTAAAATCTTGAAAATGGTTGATTTTTAATTGTAAAGGTTTCCCTTTTCAAGTGTATCTTTGTCTAGTGTGCCATTATGGTTATCTGCAGCCCACATTGTGAGTACCACTTTTCTCAACCTCAGGGTGTTTCCCTTGGATATGCACAGTTCTGACTAACAATTTCTCAAGTGAAATTATCAATCTTGCAAACTTCGTTGGCATTGTAACCACTGAACTCATTGAAATAGGCTTTGTAGCAGATTTCACTCTGTACAGTAAATTTCACTAAATTATCATTTTGTTGCATCGAAACACATAATAACTAAGAATGTTTCCTTCTCGCCCTCCAAACCAGTATGCACCCGTTAGAAATGCTTCATTGCATAATTTTGTGTTTACTCCCCAGGGGAGGATTGTTTGATCCAACCAAAACAGGCAGCTCATTTGGCAAAAAATAATTACATTATCTCCATTTGTCAATGGAGATATCACTCAGCTACATAGTCGATGGCTGTCGGTCATTTTAAAGGATTTCCTGATGTTAGTGGTCATACTCATAGTGGATACTTCAACTCGCAATGAAACCACACATATGCACTGGTTTATACTTGGGCTCTGGTCATTAAATCAAAACCAACACCAGAAAAAAGGCAGACCGAGATCTGACAATCCATCCAATTTCCATATTGGGCAACAATATTTATTCAACCACTGAGTATTAGGTATTTGATAACTCCTATGCCAGAGGGTTCTTTTATAATGCCCTTGAATCACTTTGATGGGAAAAGTTAAACCACCAGTGCTTGAATTTTACATTTCATCAGGGATAACTTCTTTTTTCTTAAACTTAATGGTATCAG
>LYUA01003500.1:53290-63474 GCA_002093875.1 Calopteryx splendens
TAAAGTGGCTTCTACAGGCTTCTCCGGGTGTATATTAGTAAGCATCGGTGACGAGCAACATCCCTAGCTAACTCCTACCTAAATATTCTCCTCTTCTGCATTACATTCTTCTTTTATTATCACTTTTGACCTCTGTATAGTTCTTTTAATGATCTCTGATTTTTCCCAATTAATTCCAATGTTCTTTAATACCTCTAGTAGTACTTCTTTTAAGTTTACTTTATAAAATGCTGTCCCCCAGTCAATAAAGCATACATATACTTCTCTATTAAATTCCAGTATTCTTTCTTGGATTTTATTTATGAAGGAAATTGCATCCTTAGTCCCCATACCACTCCTGAAACCTAATTTGTCGTGTCCCATATTTTCCTCTATCTTTCCTTCCATTTTTTCATGACTAGTCTCTTAACAGCCTTAGTAACTTGAGACGTGCAACTAAGTGTTCAATACTCCTTATATCCTTTGGAATTCGTCTTCTTGGATATCGGGATTAAAATAGTTTACATGTTATCATCAGGCCACACTCCTTCGTCATATATAATACCTACGCTGTCAGGCATAAAGGAAGGAATGACCTAAAGAGAAATGAAGAAGGATGCTCAGGACAGAGAGGGCTTGAATCCAGTTGACACCTGTCCTTGGACATTTTCACTTAAAAAGAAGAAAATTTTAATATTTTTTTCCGCCAGTTTTAATGAAAATCTCGGCATCATATATTATCAGTTAATTTGATAATATTTCCATTTAAACGCATGAAGTAGCCCTTCCGATTTAACCAGTGACAAATTGACTTGGAGGAAACAGAGAATCATTTCGCTCTGCTTGTTCTACCGTGGAAGCAGGCGAACGCTTTTTCACATGGGATATTTTGTGAAACGAGTCTAACACAGCCAGAACTAGGGAACCCCCCTCGGTCGCTACGAAATATCGTTCCTGAATAACCTACTTTAGGTGCTTTCACAGTGTGATGCCGCAGTTCGGTTTGTCTTTCTCCGATGCATTTTTTTCATGCCCGGAATTAGCTAAACGGGAGTAATCTGTCCCGTTTAGCTTCCGAGCCCGAGTGCATTTTAGCACTCCGCATACTTCGCTGATCTGTTGACTAGCTGGAGCACAAAGAGCACGAGAATATGATGGGGTCGTAAAAATTTGACTCTGCGAAAACTTTTTTTTAGATTTTTGTGCTCTCTCTCTCTCTCTCTTCCTCTCTTTGGTTACCCCTGAATGGAAGGAATCGGTCTAAACAATGAGTGCACCAGGGCCCTCCGTATGTGCTCTTGCCCACCCTCTCTCTCTCGCTCGAGTCCTCCAATCAACCCTTCCACCCCCTCCCTCCCTCCGTCACTCTTTTACCCTTCTCCCCTATACCCTTCCTGGCTTCGCTTCACAACGGCCCTCTTTTGAGAATCATACGCGTCGATGCTCGGATTCACGGTTCCATCAATCACTGCGCTGCAAAGGGAGCGAATAAGTTCAGACGTGGGTGTTCCTCTTGTATTCGACGGCGAAGTAACAGTCGTTTGGTTGTTAATACAAGGTTCTTCGGTGGACTCACATGGACCTCTGCCATACTTTCGTTGGACAAAGCCCGATACTTTGGGTGCATACGATGGTGACGAACCGATCGATGGTCAGTGTGGGGGCTGCCATTGGTTGGGTAGACTTGCGTTCGATTGGCCCATTTAACATTGAAATAATAATTTGTATTAATCCCAGAGCAAATCATGCGTAAGTATACAAGTAACATGAATTGGAATACTATCAGTATTACCAAATTATGTCATATTAAAAAGTCTTAAAACACGTATAACGTTTTATACCTGTCTAATCTTAAATGCGTAAAAAATATAAAATCGCAACTTATAATTTCGTCTTATTTTATCAGGATAAAACATTAAATGCAAAAATTGCAAATCCAATCAAAATGGAAAATGGAAACGGCATTGGTTACGGATTTTGAGGCTAAATAAAATGAATTTTCATCTAAATATTTTCTTAGTTAGATGGCGAAGCGCGGAAGAGATTTGATAACTTTAGTTTTGGGAGGAAATGTGTAAAAAAAAAACACCACACCAGCGTAGTTAAACGGGCTTTTTGAGCTCAGTTTCAGGCGTGTAGTAATCAATTTAGTATATTTTCCAACCGGTATCAAGGCTGTTTACACCCATGTTAACCATTAATGCGTGCCTATGTTCAACCTGCTATTCGTGAGCTGAAATTTTAGCGTGTGCCAATCTTAAATGAAGTGGTTACGAGAATCTCCTTTTCAGATCTCCGACTGTTCTCTCCGGTTCCCTCGGATCGATTCGCGATCATGTCGGAGTTTAAAGTTGACAGGTGACTTCTCAAACCTCTCGCCGATTTCGATGCATCGGCCAGCCCGCAAGATCCTGGAAGAATCGAGGCGTGATTGCTGAGAATTGAAGATCGAAAATCTCGTTTCCCAAACTCTCCCGTTCGTCCCCTCCCCTCAAACCACCCCTCGTCACCTGATTTCCCGAGATACGAGCTCTATATTGCTTAAGAAATCCTATAAGCAATAAAACTCGGTTGATAGGGACAATTTCTCTCCATCCTACTCTGCTTTAAGAGCTCTGTGCTCGGAATGTCGATATCGGCCAAAAATTTATTTCTTTTCCGTGAAAATCTTTTCTTATCAGCTGCAACACGCTGCGGTATCTTGTGAATTTAAAGTAAAAATCTCCATTTCTTCGTAATTGTGACGATTTTCAAACTCCTGAATTCAGTGCTACCAAGTTATTAAATGGATTTGCGTGGAGACTATAGGTGCTTCTTTCTGTCTCTCTTTTAGCTTCCTTTTTAAATGCCATGCATTTGACTTATAAATTAAAACTGCATTATTCAACTATTTTTATTGGTTTTTTCGTATCCCACTTGTTGATTTCATTGAAAACTACACGATTGGTTTCCAATTCTTCTGTGATTTTATATCCATCCATTGAGCTACATAGGTATCCGTTGAATTTTATTTGGTCTATGTCCTGCTATCTTATTGATTTATTCTAGTGAATTGAAAAGAAATTTAAGAAAAACTTGGAAATATTGAGGAGATTTTCAAGTGAAATAAATTGAATGAACTCTAGCCACTACAAAAAACTATATTTTACAATCATACATACATAATTATCTTAATATTAAGCTGAGCTGCATATATATTGTGTCGTTGGTTTAATTTCAATTTAAATATAAGCGGTTCTTATCCGTTCCCTTTAAACATAGAGCTAATCTTATAGCTGCAGTTACATGGTATTTCCGTTTGCATGGCAATCGAAAACATTTTTTCTTAACATCACAGTTATAGGAAACCCGAAATTCAATTCTGAAAAGTGATAAGAGTGCACATCACAGGCAAAGTGTTTTTACGATTGAAATTGAAAGAGTAGGGACCATCTATTGCTCACACAGTTCTGAGATCCAGAGAGTATCATGACTCGAATTTCTTTCTCAACGACGTATGTCCAGGGGATCACTGAAATTTGAACCCGGGACGTGACGACTCGTAGCCAAACGTTCTAGGCTTAGGCTATTACGCCGTTAAAAGCTGTATACCACCGCCAAAGTCTTCGACTCTAGAGCCGGTTGAATAGGTGAGAGTAGAGCCTGCCTGGTACTAAGGCCCTGCGGGGCGTGGAATTGGCACCTTGAGTTTTAGTGGCCCATAGTTTTCGGAAGGAGTGTCAAGTCACTGCCGTCGTTTCAATTCAGTCATTTGCGAGATGGCATAGCCCAAGGAGGTAACATTTCAGATCAAGTATATGCTTAATGGAGTGGAGAAGCCCATGACGATAAGCGATTCCGGCCCATTATGAGCCCACGATGGCTTCGGATAGATACGTTACTTAAAATAAGTCACCTATAAATCGCAAAACGTTCTACGCCATACTTTAGAGGTTTTGGGATGGCAAAATTCAATTAGTAAACGTAGACAAAAGTTTTTCAAGGTAATTAATGTATTTTCAGAGAAATCCTCCACGTTGAAGTAATCTTGATATTCCTAAAATCGTACGCTTCGTTGGCAGATGCGCCACATTAACATTCGAGAATGCTATAAAATTATTTTACAGAGAGAGAGAGAGAGAGAGAGAAAATGGCTTTTTGAGGATATACATTAAATACGATGATAAATAGGACAGTCAATTATGATGCGAAAATAAATCCTGATTTTTCACGTTTCGCATGAGATATGTAGTTAAATTCCCGGATCAGTAAAAGTGACAATCTTGAAAGCCCCGAAAATTAGTATCAAATAGTAAACCGAACCTAAAATGAATGCCTACGTCATCTAATTTGAACCTTCTTATCTGCGTTGACCTGCCATTAAGATGGGAGACCGCTAAAGAAAGATATCGTATTTTGGATGGAGACGGGCCAGCAATAAATCGGGTGAATGCCGCAGTGACTTTCACTATCAGGGAAGCAGTGTGAGTGTTGGTCAATTAAAACATGGGGTCTGGGGAATAGACACTGCCAAATTCATGAATATGGTTATGTAAATGTTTTTTCTTACTGAATCATCACGTCCTCTTCCGGGTACGACTTATTTTTTCCTGAGGTTTTTTTCCACAAGCTCAAGGATTGATAAAAAAGACGTTCTTCCGATAGAATATAGAGAAAAAGTCATCGTGAATTTCCTCGTTTCCTCAGAGAACTTTTCAAATACTCTCCTCATATTATATAATGCATTATATGTTTAAACATGCATGATCGTTGCATAAATTATACCATGCATATTTCTGTGAACAAGAAATTCCGATGCACTAAATCATGCATGTACTTTAAACACTAGATTGGAAATCGTTTGAATGAATTGGCCGTTGAGAGAAATAGTAAAAATATCGCCGAGAAAATGGAAAATACGAGACAAACGATCAATGAAGTAATATTTTTTTTGTAAAAAAATGCTTTTCGGTAGCCTAGATGTTTCTGTGTTCATTATTTCCGCTTATAAAAATGTTGTCGTGTTCAGAGAAAATTTTTTGTTAAAATATTGTGCAAACAAATATACATAGCTTTGGCATAATACACTTACATTTTGGCATCCAATGTCTATTTTGGTGCGTCACAATAGTGGCTGTTTTAGACTCGGTTCCCAAATCCATGTTCATCATGGAACAAGATTGCATTGTGGAAGTTCCTCAGAGTAGGGTGTTTTTTTTGGATTTCTTTTTACACTCAAACCCTTTTTTTGCACGCCTATATCGCTTACACAAAGAGAAATGGAGTCGTGGGACATTTGAATCAGTACCACTCCTGCCAGCAATCATTGAGAGCAGTTCTTTTGCGAAATCCCATCAAATGAGTGGGTTTGAATTCCGTGGAATTCATGTTAGGGTTTTAATGTAAGTATAGGAATAACTTTGCATTTACCACGCGCTCTTGGTCTCCGGAGGCTCTGGTGCACTCTATTTTTCAACACCTAATGTTTCCACCTACAAAATATTAATTGACGGATTCAAATAATATTTATGCTATATTTCTTCTACAATGGATTTTTATGTCATAATTTTAACGTCATATCTTATGCAATATCAAAATATAAAAATCCATAAAAAAATATTTATTCATCACTCTTTCTTCCCGGATTAACCTACAATCTACTTTTACGCTATTCTGTACTCATTATGTGCCCACGGAATTAAAATTTATTAATAATTTGAATGCCAAAATCATGCGTTAATACAATGGACGTAGCTTTTTAACTAAACGATTTAATACTTCATATAAAAACGCGTTCATCCAATGACGCCAAAAGGAAATAAATCATCGAGATACGATAAACTTGTTGCGATTATTTTTATCCTTGCCAGAAATGAATACGAATTGAGACTGGAGAGTCAAATGCAACAGTGGATTTCCAAAATTCTTTCCTTCTAATGATACCTATTCCTTCCAATTAGCAGAAACGATCGTGGAATGGGCGGTTGCCCTTCTTACGCTGCAAATGACCTTCAAGGAATCCAGTAGATCTCAGAACCTTATATGTGTAAAGGATATGACATTTCCTACTACGCTGCTATTATTTGCTATTGCTTATCTATGAAAATCTTAGATTGAAGATATATTTTTTACTCTCATATTTATCTAAACTTCCTTGAATTTTAACTCCGATTTTTCCATTTTACTCAATAAATAAAAGCAGCTTTTTTGTAGAGAGCATCTCTCCCTTTAGAAAATTGTTTTGATAAATTTCGAAATAGGTTGAAAAGATTCGATCTTCGATTTAATCTTATTGTTCTTGTGACTTTTACTGTTATAAAAATAGTTTCAGGCTTCATAAATAAATGGATTGCTGTTTGAAGGTATGTTCTCTAGAGGGTAAGAGGACTATTTGGTAATTCTTGAGTGAATTGTACCTAAAGGTGAATAATAGTTGAGTGTTTGATTATAGAATGGATTCTTTGCCTGGAATATATGATTCAAGCATTAATCTATTCATTTGTATGCATGGGAAAGGGATGATTCTAAGAGCGTTATTGACTTTTCCGCATATGATGAGGGACTGAGAGCTTCCGTAAAGGACATGTAGGCAGTGAGGGGTACTGAATATGGAACAGAATGTCTTTGGCAGTCTCAAAAGTGGATCTGGGAAAACAGTGAGTGCAAGGAATATTAGAAATGGGATAAAGGATTGAAATATTCCGTGTCTTCAAAGATAGAGGTATATAAGAGCATGATTGCAGCAAAAAGACGAGGAAGTCTGGAAGGCAGCGCGTGAAGTTTACGAAAAGAAGAATCAATCCAAAAGTATTGTGAAGGAAAGTAAGGATAGAGTGCGAATGGCAGAGATAGGAAGAAATTAAATATGATTTCGAAGAATTTAAGGAGTTCTTTTTGAAACGGTCGGAGAGTAAGTGCAATGAATAATGAGAATATACCGCGAGCATATGGGACCAATCTCGAGAAACAAGGTTCGAGAATTGAACTGAGTACCTACCGAGAAAATCAGTCCGTTTCGTTAAAAACTGTAATGAGAGGGCCCAGAATTTTACGAAATTAATGCATGATATGAAATGGGAATCATGTTGAAAATGGAATTTTAAAGAATATGAAAGCTACAGGTTTAGGTGAATTATTTATTCAAATTTGGAATTTCGGGGCCATGTTACTTATTCAAACCTGTGCACATGTGCAGATCTTTTTTTATCATACGATTGGAATAATGCAATAATTTTCAAGGAAATCTGATAATGCCTTCCCTCTTACCGCTCTTTATATTAATTATCACAGTTTCGGGCTTGACTCAGTGGAATTTCTCCATAAAGAAAGTTAAAAGACGCATTTTCATAGAAAAACTTTCAGACCCCACTTATTATAATACCTTTATTACACGACCCGATTTGTATCAACTTCAGGGATTATGCTCGTGTACCATGTAAGTAATATGAATGAAGGGAAGTAAGAAGGGACGTAATAGCTATCGAGCAACCAGAATTTTGAGAATTCTGAGGAGATTTTTTTCGGTGACATGTTTGTTGGGAGGTTAAAGGCAACGTGAAACGAAATATGGGGAGTTAAAATTGTTTCCATACCTGGTCGGGGATGTGCAAATCATTTTGTACACAACTTGGGTGGGTGGTCACTTCAAACGCAAAGCAACAGAAGGAGTGAGTTTTAAGGTTAAATTCGTCCAAAATGAGACTAGTTTGGGTTTGATTATGATGAGGATGATTTGGGATTGATCATTGTGAGGTAAGCGTCTGAATAAACACGAGTGGATGGTTTCATATATCTTAGCATAATGCTTGCAAATCTATGGTGGGACAGATAGAGAGATTAATTGGCACGCGAATTCCGGCAGAAGAGTCATTGGAATTATGCGGACTATAACGAAGAATCTAAGTCAGCCTTGGGCAGAAAAATTGTTGTGTGGTTATAAAAATTCACTCCTCCCCACATAATTGAATGTAAGTGAAACTTTAGGATGCCGGGATAAGAATAAATGATAACCTACGGTGGGTATGGAGTACTTGAAGGTTGAGGATTGTCTTTTTGTTAAAAAAGATGAGATAGAGTGAGGAAGTACCGGTTCGGATCATTAAAAAATTGTGGATTGGACGGATGTTAAACAGGCAAGTATGAAAGAGGTTTGCATCCCTGATTATGTGAGATTAAGAGACTGGATGGGTACCGATTCAAGAAACAGATAATAAGAGAGGAGTGAATGGTGTGAGAGGAAGGAAGGCAGACCAGGAAAGTCATGAATTGTTACGATGGAAAGGGACTCGCAAGACGAGGAATGTATGAAGTCTAGGAAAATAAGGAGACACGCATGAAAAAAATGTAAGAATGTGGAAATTGGTGGCAGCGTGAATGATTTGTCTTATTCACGACGTTCACGCCCCATCCGAATTCCATCGAGTCGTATGAAATGCCTTCATTTGGGAATTGGCACAGGGTTTCCGTCCAACTTACCTCTACTCCTAACTCACTGTAATTCCTAACTTGTTCTATATATCCTCACTTTTCCAGTCACTAAGAAGATATTAGGCATTGTGCTTAATGAGGAAACTTAATGACCACTGATATAGGAGCGTTAAAAAATGAACTTTTTTGCTGGTTTGATCTTGTTGAGAGAATAAATTGGAGTAAAAGAACCATAATGGTTAAAAAAAATAGATTTACCGATAAAAGTATACATGAATGAGGTAGAATCGACTCTCGAGAAAATAAATATTTTTAAGTGTTTGGAACAGAGAATGTGTTTGAAACAATGTATGAATACTTCATGCACGGAAAAAGTACCCTAGGATATGGCAGTATAAAAAAAAAGTAATGGAAAGTAAGCTCCTTGCCATAAACAAACCTTCGGATATTTTTGGCATTGACTATCTCAAAAGAGCATTTATGAGTGTGGTATTTCCTTAAATCTCATTAAATACTTTTTCTGAATATCCCTATTAATATACTGAGCATATTTTCTTCTTCTATTTCCTTTCGCCTTGAAGGTAGGTAAAGTATGTGTTGTAAATAACCAGGTAGGTTCTCGTTTGAGATTGAAATCATGAGGAGAATGATTGATATGAGGAGAAAAATCGAGTTCTTACTGTTGCATTACATTGATTCATAACCTATTCTTTTCTACGAACACGATACTCACATCGATGAATATCGGAATCTCATGAAGTTGGCATATAAATACAGCGAAACTGATCCACAAGGATTTGTGAACAGATGGAAAAATACATGAGCGTATATCCTAGAGGAACTTGTAACAATTACCATAATGGGAAGCGGACTGGGAGGGGGAAAGTTTCAAGGGAGTGTTCCGCTGAATACCCTCCTCCTATGGATTCCTCACATAGTGATACAGAAATCCCCTTCTGGTTGACCGAGATGGATGACGAGGGAGCGTGAAACTGTCGATCTAACATGTTTCCGTTCGTAGTTTGAACGACTACCTGTCCGGAACTTGTAGTCCACTCGGGGGAATATTCGATATCATCACTCGGGAGCGGAGCCGAGGCAGACGTAGAAATTCTCCCGCAAAGTTCCTTGGAAGCAGAGTTCGTCTTGAATGCAATATCAAGATGAGCGCATCTTCTTATGAGCAAACAGACGGAGAAGGGTTCAGCGAAGAGGTACCGCGCGACGCGCGTCTTTGGGCCAGCTAATGGTTCCTTAAGTTGAATTAAGTCGACCTGTGCACAGTTCTAGAGATCTCGGCGTCGTGTCCGCATGAAATATGCTCCGTTTCAATCCCCTTTTGTATTGAAATTTGCTGTAGTTTAAGGGAAAATATAGTTCCTTTTACTAGAACGCTTATTATTATTATTATTTTATTTTTATGCTCGACTTATCGTGGGTAATATTACAAATATCGGCCAAGATATTTGAATCTATTGCAGTCTTATGTTGGTGAATTGAGAAAAGCGCGTACCATAAATGATGTTGATATAAATACAACCTTTCGCATTGCCTGTAATTCATTGTTGATATGAAGTTGCTCTATATTTTTGATTAAACTATGTGGTACTACTTCGGTAATTGACATTATTAATGGTGTTATTTCAACTTGACTCTATATATCTTTTATTTCTTCAGCTAGTCTTCGATATTTTGTAATCTTTTCTGCTTCATACTGTTGAATGTTGTGAAAATTTGGGATACCTATGTCAATAAGGTTTGTTTTGTTTTCATTTTTTTCAACAAGAATTATATCTGGT